>CAUYUJ010014794.1:55000-72500 GCA_963575745.1 Prorocentrum cordatum
TGTGTGCGTGTGTGCGTGTGCGTGTGCGTGCATGCGTGCGTGCGTGTGTGTGTGTGTGTGTGTGTGAAAATGTGTGTGTGTGCGCGTGTGTGTGTGTTGTTTGCGGGTGTGCGTTTGTGTGTGTGTGTGAATGTGTGTGTATGTGTGTGTGAGAGAGTGTCAGTGTGTATGGATGTGTGTGTGTGTGCTTGTGATTGTGTGTGTCTCTCTCTCTCTTTGTCTTCGCTCTCTCTCTCTCTCTGTGCATGCCACTCGCTTTAGTCTTATATCGGACCTCATGTTTTAATTCGCATGAACATGTACGTGTATATATACACACATCTATATGTTATTATTATCCGTATCATCATTATTATTCAAACGCTTCGCTCATTCCGCCGGCCCATATTGCGCACCGCGGTCGACTGGCTGAGAGGTCGTCGGCAGTGCGGAGCTGCAGGGGGCGGCGGCTTTTTTTCTGAGGCGTTGTGTTCGGCATGTTTGTGTTGAAGCGGCCACCGTGGAACAGCTTCGTGTCGATGCGTGACGATCCTCTGAGGAGGTGTCGGGGGAATCGTTGTTTCCACGGGGCCTCTTGGGGGCCTCTTGGGAGCCTCTTGGGGTCCCTTGGCGGCGTCTTGTGGGCCCCTGCAGCCTCTTGGGGGCCTCTTGGGGACCTCTTGGGTCAGGAGGGGTAGTCGATTGCGCCCCTCCCCTCGGAAGCCACGATCCTCGTGAGGGGTGTCGAAAAACTGCCCGGTCTGGCATCTCTGATCCGAGTGTCCCGGGGGTGTCCAGGGGGTGTCCCGGGGGTCTCCCGGGTACTTTTCGTCCGGGGACCCCCAGGGGTGGCCCCGCGCGCGCGAACTAGAATACTGTTAACCAGTTACCGGAGATCTTAGCACGCCCTTGGCCCGTTGGGCCGGCGAATTAGATATATCCTCTCTCTCTGTCCTTCTCTCGGGCACGCACCCTCTCTCTCTCTTTCTCTCTCACTCTCTCTCTGTCTCTCCCTCTATCTCGGTCTCTTTAGTTACCCCCTCCCAACCCTTTGCCTCACCAGTCCTGCTGATTATTCTATTCTCCCTGATACGTGCCTCACTCCTCTTTGCTAGCCCCTCCCTCTTGCCTGATCCATTATTCCTCCTCTCGTCTCCCTCCTCCCTTTGTTGCTCCATCCTTCCTCCTCCCTCCTCCATCTACCCTTCCTCCTCGCACAGGATTCCACACGCACCGGGGCCTATAGATGTGGGGTAGTCACGCGGAGTTTGGCACGCACCGGCACACGCGCGCACACACACAAGCAGTGCTCGGTCCTCCCGCTATGCTCACCATATTGTACATGTCTGCGTGTCTGCTTTTCCCGCATGTTCCACATGGCATGTCTTGCGCGCCGCTTGTGGAGGCAATCGCTGAGATGTCCGCTCTCCTCCTTCTCCCTCAAAGAGATGAATTAAAAGAACTTGCATGACCCAAGGTCGGCGGCGAGCGAGGGGGGGGAGTGAGAAGGAGAAGGCCCTCCCAGAAGGCGGCGGGACTTCTCAGAAATCCGCGCGCGCTCTGAGAAGTTTTCTGTGTCTTCGGGGAAGGCTCAGAAGACTGAAGGCCAGGGGACTTCCGAGCCTTCTGAGAAGGCCTTCCCCTTCCCGCTTCCCCCCGGGCTCGCCGCCGACAAGGGGCCATTCCCCGAGGGGTGGGTGCGGGACCCTTCGCTGGCGGCGTTGCTCGGGATGGCCCAGGTTGCCCCGGCGGCCTCCAGCGTTGCGCTTCGTTGCCATTGGCAGGTGCTGCCAAGCAGCGCCACGTAATGCCAAGAAATGCGATGGCAATGCCAAACACTGCAAAGCAATGTCAAGCAATGCCATCCAACGGCTCCAAATAATGCCAAGCATCGCCACGTAACGACAAGCAGAGTAAAGCCAATGCCAAGCCATGTTAAGCAATGCCAAGTTTTGCCAAGCAATGCCACGCAACTGTTCAAAGCAATGCCAACCACTGCCAAGCAATGCAACGTCCATGCCACGCAATGCGAAGCAATGCGAAGCAACGCAAGCCAATACCGCTCAACGCCAGGCAACGCCAAGCAATGCCAAGCAACGACAAGCAATGTCAGCACTGCCAAATACTGCCTAGCAATGCCAAGCAACGCCAAGCAACGGCAAACAACGGCAAGCATTGCCAAGCAGCGCGAAGCAACGAAACGCAATGCCAATCCATGATTTGGATTGCATGGCTTTTTCACTGGTCAGAACTGTTCTGGTGTTATTTCGAAGGACGAAGACCCTTGATTGGGGTCGCCCTCCTTCTCTGCCGACCTTCCCCCCGACGCACTGGGTGCGGCCGGTCAGGGGCGCTCGAGGAACTCCGTCGAGACCTCGAGGCCCCACTGGGCCGACGCCCCAGACGCACCAGGGAGGGAGGGCGGGGACACCGGCGACGCCAGCCGGGAGCCCTCGGCACGCAGGCGAAGCATCGCCCTGCCAAGCGCCCTCTTTTGGCCCCCAGGGTCTCGTCTCGGTGACGCCAACCTCAGCCACCATGGGGCGTGCCGGGGCCCTCCATGGGATCCCCCGAACTCCCTGGGGGAAGCATCACGCAGCCCATCTCAGGCCGCAGGTCACCGAGCGCGTTCCACTGCTCGCAGAGTGCCTACTCGCAAACGTCCAAAAAACAAGCGTCTGCCTCGAATGTAACTTGCCGCAGATCCCCCGCGGTGGACCCAGCCCAGTTGCGAGGAGTTTCTTTGCGAGTCGTGGAACGCGCTTGTCTGGCATGGGGACTGCGGGGGGCCCTCTGGGGACGCCTTCGGGCCCGCGCGGACGCCAGCGACCCTGCGCCCCCTTGGCCAGGCCCTCGGCCCGCCGAGGCAGGCGCAGCTGCGCCCTCGGGAGCAGACCGCCGGTGTCTCGCCTCGGGCTCGGGCGGAGGGCTCACCGGCCAGCAGCGACGAATCCCCGAATCCGGCCATGGCGACAGGGCGGCAGCTTGCCCTCAACCTTCCTTTGGGGAGCGAAGAATGACAAAGAGAAAAACTCGGAGGTCCGCGCGGAGTTCTTGGTTCCGCGCTGGACCCCCATCCCCTGGCGCGCGGAGCGCGCCAGGTGCGGCGCCAGAGGCGCCGCCAGGGCGGTCCAGCGCCGATCCGAGAAATCCGCGCGGACCTCGGAGTCTTCAGGTTCATGTCGGTGTTCGTTCCCCTGCCAGTGGCCAGGTTCAGGGACGAATCGTGGGGGAGGAAGGGGGGGCAAAGTATGCCAGCTGCCACCTGCCCGCCGCCGCCTTCGCTGCGGGCCTTGGCCGCCGCCGCCGCGGCCGCGCGCGGCGGCGGGCGATGGAGCGCCCGCCGAGGGCGAGAGGCAGAAGGGCGGGGGGCCAAGCGGGAGGAGCACGAGCTGCAGGGACTGGAGGGGGGCGCCGCAGGGCCGCGGTCGGGCCGCCCCCACCATCGGCTTTCCACTGCCTTGGCATCTTGCTCGGACGTGTGCACTTCTTCCCGGACTAATTAGGCGCTGCTGGTCCGGGCGCCCGCGGCTGCGCGATGCGTCCGAATTCGCGAGTCCCCAAAAACATTTTTTCTTCGCGAAGGCCATCGAGAAGCTGTCTGGATCCCCTCGCGGAAAAAATAACACGTACCCGCAGCACGCCGCCGAGCAGCGCACACGGGGAACGGCGGGTCCATGGCGCAGGGACCTCCTTGGGCGCCAGGGCCGCGGACCCACGGCACGGGACTGCCCCAGAGGCCGACCTCGGCCGCGCGCAGGGGAGGGGGGGGGACCGTACATGAACAATCTGTTCCGGTCTCGCTTCGTTTCCCCCCTCGCCCTGCGGTCCGCTTCCTCCTCCTCCTCCGCCTCCTCCTCCTCCGCCTCCTCCGCCTCCTCCTCCTCCTCCTCCTCGTCGTCGTCGTCCTCCTCCTCCTCCTTTTCCTCCTCCTCCTCCTCCTCCTCCTCCTCCTCCTCCTCCTTCTCCTCGGGTCGCCTTCGGCCGCGGGGGGAACCGTGCACTGTGCACCGTCCGCTGCTCGCGCTGCGCTTTGTGCTGGACGTTTGAGAAGCTGCGCGCCATGAGCACCGCAACCAGCATGGCGCGGGAATGAAATTCGAATACCCACTTTCAATAGGCAGAGCAGAGATCGGCAGGTTTTCCGCTGGCGCCACAATCTTCGCACCCATGGTAGTCCGCCAACATGTGGATCACTTCAAGCGTTCAACTTTTCCATTGATAGTTGTCGCGGTGGGAAAAAACAATATGTTCGAACCCTGCGGCGCAGGATGGCCCCCCGGACCCCCCCCCCGAAATCACCACCCATACCGTGTTCAACATTGATGTGGGGGGGCGGGGGGTGGAGGTCAGCAGTGCTCCAAGTCTGTACTGGGCTCGGAGAGATGGTCCATGCACGGGAGGGCGAGCAAAGGGAGGGGAGGGGCGCAGCGGCGCCTGCCCGGGCAGAGTTTTGGGGGCGCTCGCGCTGCACGGCGGTGGCCGCCGGGCAGCGCGGCCTCTCTCTTGCGCGGGCTGCGCCTCCAGGAACAACAACATAGCGAACGCTCATGCCACATTCATCGGTCAACGCCTCCCCCTCCCCCCTATGTTCAAAGTTAGCATTGGGTCTGACGGGGTGCACTTCGACCGCAGTCTCCTCCGCGCGTGCCAACTTTGAGTTCTTGGGAGAGGGGGAGTGTTCACTAGTTGTTTCCCTCTACCGTCGCATGTGGCTCTCTCGTCGTTTCGGCTCGCAGGGCTTCCCGATGGCCGTGGTGTTTTTTTTGGGAGCTGTCGAGGAGGCGAAACTCAGCTCATCATCGTCGGAGGCATCCCCACCACCACCGTGTCAGGGTGAGTCGGCTCTTCCAGCGTACCCCCTCCAGGGGGCCCTCGTCGTTTTGGGCTCGCATAGCTGCCCGATGGCCGTGGCGGTTTCGGGAGCTGTCGAGGGGGCGAAACTCAGCTCATCATCGTCGGAACAATGCCCCCCCTCCCCCACTGGTGCAGGGTAAGTCGGCTCTTCCAGCGTGCCCCCGCTAAGATGGGGATGTGTGCTCTGAAACCCGAAGGAGACGGTACCCATCCCCACCCTCGGGGGTGGGGAAATTGCCCATCGGGTCGAGGTTTCCCCAGTGGGGGTGGGGATTGTTTTCCTCGTCCGGATCAGCCACGCGCAGAGGGGGGTGGGGGGTGGGGGGAGCGCTTCTTAGGAGCGCCCCTGCTGCTAAGGGGGCGCGGGCTTGATCTGTATATGTAGGGTGAACAGTGGGAAACCGACCCCAGCTCCTACAACTATGGGTATTCTATGTCAGCGTTTGGCATTTTTGTCGACCATTGCCCCGAGACCTCAGCCCTTAGGGCTGGCGCCTTCTGAGAAGCAGCCTCCTCCTAAGAAGCCTTCCCCCATCCCTGCGCCCCCTCGTGCGCGCCGCCAACCGACAGGGACCGCGGTTCGGCACGCGCGCCCACCACCTCAGATCGGAGCACGCCCGCACCGAAGCCCACGGCAAGGCGTGCTCCCGCCGAAAGAAGGATTACAGCAACCGGTGAGGAAGCACTTCGCATGGCCCCCCCTTGCCCCCCCCGAGTTCCGAGCTCAGAGTTCAGAACTGAGGCGCCTCGGCGCACCCGCCGTTCCCTACACGAGACGCCCCCTGGGCGACATCGGCGCCGCTCCGCTCCGCTCCCCCTTGCCCCCCCGGCCCTTGTATTCAACGAGCGTTCCCTGAGCAGAGGGGCCGAGCAAACCTTGACCCCATCGCATCGAGCGCAGTACCTGCTGATGAGAAGGCCCGTGGAGTGGACGGGGGAACTTGGCTCTTGCTAGTTCGGGCTCTGTTGTTGCAGAGTTTTCCTTCAACTGTCAGAACGGGCAGGGACTCCTGCTGGTCTTCGTCCCAATCAGTTCTGCCCCTGCTTCGGTCTTCCTGGCATGTGACGTTGGCGTCGGCGGCGGCGTCATCGACGCCAGCGAGGGCGGCGGAGACGGCGGCGATGGACACGGCGGCAGTGACGGCGACGACGGCGAAGTACGACCTCTCGGGGCAGCCCGGCAGCAAGGGCCTCGCTCTGGGGAGGCTGGCGACCTTCCGCGGCTATTGGGACGACCGCCGCCTCGAAGCCACTATGCGGGAGAGCTTCGAGGAGAGCCTTTTGGCGGCGGTCGTCGTCCTCTCCGTCGTCGCCGCTGCCGTCGTCGTCCTCGCCGTTTGTGCTGGCGGTGGCGGCGTCGTCGTCGTCTGCGGCGTCGGCGTCAGTGTCGGCGTCTTCGTTGGCGTTGGCAGGGGCGGCGGAAGCGTCCGCAGCGGCGTCCTTGTCCATGTCCTTGTCGTTCTTTCGCGCCTTCCCTCCTCCTCCTCCTCCTTATCCTCCTCCTCCTCCTCCTCCTCCTCCTCCTCCTCCTCCTCCACCTCCACCTCCTCCTCCTCCTCCTTCCCCTCCCTCCTCCCTCCTCCCTCCTCCCTCCTCCTCCTCCTCGTCGTCCTCCTCCTCCTCCTCCTCCTTCGTCCTCCTCCTCGTCGTCCTCCTCCTCCTCCTCCTCCTCCTCCTCCCGATACCCCCCTTCGCAGTGGGAGGCCGGGCAAGCAAAGCGTTGCAGGCTGCTCCAGTTTTGTAGCTGCTCATCAGGCCCTTTGTGCTCCGCCCGCTCTTCTGGCAAAGCCGAGCCTCTTGCGGTGTGCTCGTTGCCCAGGTGGGCACGACGGTGCCGGGACGTGCCTCGCACCATCCTGCAGCACCCGAGGCGGGGATTTCCGCGAGCGCCCTCGTCGCCCTGGGAGAGGTGCTGCGAGTTCCCAGCCTCGACGGGGTCCTCCAGAGGGCGGAACCTCGACCCAGTTTGGCTGCTTTGGCGCCACATGGGGAAGGAGCCTTGCCCCGGCGGCGCCTCCGCGGCCCCGCTCGTGGAGCGACGCCGTCCTGGCCCAGGCGAGCCCCGCGAGTGCCCCGGGAGGCCCCCCGCGCGCTCCTCCGCAGCGCAAGAGGCCTCCCCGACGGCCCCGAGAAGGCCCCCACCAGGTTCCACCAGGCTCCCAGATGGCTTCCAATAGAGCCACGAGGACGCTTCACTATCGATGTTCTCATGGTTTTTCGACAGTTCCTCTCACGATCGCTGCTGCGGCCCAAAGACGCGCAACCCACCCCGAGAAGCCTCCCAAATCGTCCGGAGGGCGCCCAGGGAGCTCCCAAGAGTGCCCCTACGACGGCCCCAGAGACCCTCAAGACGGCTCCGGGGACTCCCAAGACGGCCGAACAGCAAGTCCCCCAGAAGCCCCCCAGAAGCTCCAAGATGGCCTTCGGGACACTCCTCAGAGGCTCCCGAAAAGCCTCCAGCAGCTCCCTCGAAATGGCTCTGACATGCTCCTACTCCTGCAAGGCCCCAACTCACTAGAGCAAGTGATGCCACACGGGCTCCTCGAAGGCCTCCAGTTGCTCCCACCGAACTGCTCCGATAGGCTCCCAGAAAGCACCAGCTCATTCAACAAACATACCCCACACCTCTTGGGACACCTCGCGCGGGTGGGGTTGCAGAAAATAGCTGCCAGCTGGGGCTACCCAGGAACGATGTTTTTGCGATCCCTTCTGCGCTGAGCGTGTTCCAAGATTTGCGGGGTGCAGTTTGTTCTAATTATCTTAGGCCTCCTCCTTCTTCTGGTCTTCGTCGCTCTCCTCCGTCACAGGCGCTCCTGGACTTGCACGACTTCTGGAGGAGAAAGAGGAGGAAGAGGAGGAGGAGGAGGAGGAGGAGGAGGAGGAGGAGGAGGAGGAGGAGGAGGAGGAGGAGGAGGAGAGGAGGAGGAGGACGAGGAGGAGGAGGAGGAGGAGAAGGAGGAGGAGGAGACCGAGAAGAGGAGGAGGAGGAGGGAGGAGGAGGAGAAGGAGGAGGCTGAGCGGAGGAGGAGGAGGAGGAGGAGGAGGAGGAGGAGGAGGCAGGAGGAGGAGAGGAGGAGGAGGAGGAGGAGGAGGAGGAGGAGGAGGAGCCCTCCCTTTGCCAGAGGAGCTCGACAGCGAGTACGCGGCCAAGCACCCCAGCGAGGAGGACGGCTGCTGTGCTGCGGCGGGCCGCTCGGGGGCGCACTTCTCGTCGCCGCCGCCGCAAACGCCGCACTTCGCCGCCGCCGCCGCCGCACTTCGCCGCCGCCGCCGCCGCCGCCGCCGCCGCCGCCGCCGCCGCCGCCGCCGCCGTCGTCGTCGTCGTCGTCGTCGTCGTCGTCGTCGTCGTCGTCGTCGTCGTTCGTCGTCGTCGTCGTCGTCGTCGTCGTCGTCGTCGTCGTCGTCGTCGTCGTCGTCGTCGTCGTCGTCGTCGTCGTCACGACGTCGTCCCCAAACCTCCAACGCTGTGACTTGCTCTCAATCTCCGGCGTCTTGTCCCCGATGTCGGCCTCCAGGCTGCTGTCTTCGTGCCTCAAGTGGCCGCCTGGGACGAAGAGGAGGCCCCATGGAAGGTCTGGAGTCGGCGGCGAGCCCTGGGGGGAAGTGAGAAGGAGAAGGCCCTCTCAGAAGGCTTGGAAGACCCCCGGCCCTCTGGGACATTTTTCATACTTTCCCCGAAGGCACAACAAACCTCTCCGAAGGGCGGAGGCCTTCTGAGAAGCCCCGCCGCCTTCTGAGAAGGCCTTCTCCTTCTCGCCGCCGACGAAGAGCCGTCCGGGACGCAGAGCAGGTCCAGAGGGCGAGGTACACAATAGCATTGCGTCGGATGCTTGGGACGACGTGGTGACTTTTTCCAGTCGGTGCCAGGCCTGGGAGCACCGCATCGTGTCGGATGCTTGGGGGCCTGTGCCGCGCACGCGGGAGTTCGATCCTCTGCACGTCCGCAGCTGGGCCGCTGCACCCCAGGGTGGGAGGCATCTCTCCCGCGTTGCGGAACCAGCTCGTGCAGGAGCGGCCGAGACTCGGAGCAGCCCAGGGGCACGGTGCGTCGCAGATTCAGTTGCGGCCACCGAGGTCGAGCGTCGGTACAGTCAGCGCGCTTAGTAAGGACGCGCGCCTTCATCCAGGGTGCCCTTGTGTCTTTGCCTCTGCGGGCCGTCCTTTGCCGCTTGCACTGGTCGCCCGCCGCCCACATTACGTTCCAACCTCGGCCTCAAAGGGTCTTGCGTCCTCACCACCCGTCCTTAATACACGTGTTGACTGTAAGCCAGGAGCCAAGGCTAACCAAACACTGGGCCGAAGGGACACTCAGGAGCGGTCTAGGCCTCCCAGAGGGGGTCGAAGTAGATGGGGTGGGAGGACCGCGACGCACCGCCGATGCATCGGCGATGCAGCTCGATGTGGAGCCCGATCTTCTCCACGCCGACGTCGCTGATGAATCCCCGATGGCGGCGGTGCATCGCCAATGCATCGTCGATGCATCGATGATGTATCGGCGATGCGGCGTGTTCCTCCGACCCCATCTGCTCGGATCCCATCTATCGGAGGGACCTCGAAGTGGCTTGCCATCCCACATCCTGCGCTCTTGCTTGGCCGCGTCATTGCACCCGTGCGTTTTTCTTGTGGAATTTTCATTTCCGAAGAGTAAGTATTGTTGATCCCCCCTCACCTGTGCATATTGTTTTTTCTCAATCAAATTGTGCCCCTCGACGCTCGCACCCTGTTTTTTGATAGGGAAAGTCTTCCTGGTCAAACTGTGCCCCTGGCCCCCCGGACTACAACAACGGCTCCCGCCTGAGACTTCCCCCGAACTTACTCAGGAACCCCCCCTCCCGTCTGAGACTTCCTCCCAATTTACTCAGGAACGGCGCTCCCGCTTGAGACTTCCTCGCAATTTAGTCTGGGTCAAGCTGCGTTGCTGCTCCCCCGGAATACAAAAACAACGGCTCCCGCCTAAGATTTCCTCAACTTTACTCAGGACCCCCGCTCCCGCCTGAGACTTCCCCCAAATTTACTCAGGACCCCCCCCTCCCGTCTGAGGCTTCCTCACAATTTACTCAGGAACGGCGCTCCCGCTTGAGACTTACTCACAATTCAGTCTGGGTCAAACTGCGTTGTTGTCCCCCCGGAATACATTAACAACGGCTCCCACTTAGATTTCCCCTCAACTTTACTCAGGACCCCCGCTCCCGCCTGAGACTTCCTCCCAATTTACTCAGGATGGGCGTTCCCGCCTGTGACTTCTTTGCAATTTAGTCAGGACCCCCCCTCCCGTCTGAGGCTTCCTCACAATTTACTCAAGAACGGCGCTCCCGCTTAAGATTTCCTTGCGCTTTAGTTTAGACCCCGCTCCCGCCAGACATCCCCTTTTCAGGAATTGCGTTCTCGCCTGTGATTCGTTTCGCAGTTTATTCTGAACTCGCGCTGTCTACGCTCAGGCACCACGCTCGCGCCAATGACGCCGTCAAACTTTACTTGGGAATCGCGCTCTCGCCCTACTCAGGCATTCCGCTTGCATGTCCCACCCGCTCGACCCGCTCGTCAGAGGATCGCCCGTCCGTCGTGGGCTGCCGCCCGAGACTTCCTTGTGAAATGGCGCTTTCGCCTAGGACTTCTTCGAGTGCTCGCACTCTTACCTTGCTGCTCCTCCCTCCTCCCGGGCCGCCTCCCCCCGACTTCCGATTCCCTCTCCCTCGCACGTCAGCTGATGTTGAACTTTCATTCTGTTGGTTCCCCCCAGTGGTGCGCATGTTTTTCTCTCGGTCAAAGTGCGCCCCTCGACGCTCGCACCCTGCTTACTTGACAGGGAAAGTCATCTGGGCCAAACTGTGCCCCTGGGCCCCGGGCTACAACAACAACAGCTCCCGCCTCAGACGCGCCCAGTGAGGCCCCGCCACGCTGCCCACAGAGGCCCCTGCTGCAGCCCACAGAGGCCCCGAACGCGCCCACAGAGGACCCGCCAAATTGCTCACTCACGCCCCAAAACCAGCCCACAGAGGCCCCGAACGCGCCCTCGGAGGTCCCGCCACGCTGCCGATTGAGGCCCCAGACGCAGCCCACAGAGGCCCCGAACGCGCCCACAGAGACCCCACGACGCTGCCCACTGAGGCCCCAGACGCAGCCCACAGAGGCCCCGAACGCGCCCACGGAGGCCCCACCCCGCTGCCCACTGAAGCCCCAAACGCAGCCCACAGAGGCCCCGAACGCGCCCATCAAGGCCCCACCACACTGCCCACAGAGGCCCTACCACGCTGCCCACTGAGGCCCCAGACGCAGCCCACAGAGGCCCCGAACGCGCCCACAGAGTCCCCACCACGCTGCCCACTGAGGCCCCAGACGCAGCCCACAGAGGCCCCGAACGCGCCCACACAGGCACCACCACGCTGCCCATTTCTCAGTCACAGTGCGCCCCTCGACGCTCGCACATGGTTTATTTGACAGGGATAGTCATCCGGGCCAAACTATGCCCCCGGGCCCCTGGCTACAACAACAACGGCTCCCGCCTCAGACGCGCCCAGTGAGGCCCCGCCACGTTGCCCACAGGCCCCTGCCGCAGCCCACAGAGGCCCCGAACGCGCCCACAGAGGACCCGCCAAATTGCTCACTCACGTCCCAAAACCAGCCCACAGAGGCCCCGAACGCGCCCACGGAGGCCCCGCCACGCTGCCCACTGAGGCCCCAGGCCCCGAACGCGCCCACAGAGTCCCCACGACGCTGCCCACTGAGGCCCCAGACGCAGCCCACAGAGGCCCCGAACGCGCCCACACAGGCCCCACCCCGCTGCCCACTGAGGCCCCAGACGCAGCCCACAGAGGCCCCGAACGCGCCCATAGAGGCCCCACCTCGCTGCCCACTGAGGCCCCAGACACAGCCCACAGAGGCCCCGAACGCGCCCACTGAGGCCCCACCTCGCTGCCCACTGAGGCCCCAAACCCAGCCCACAGAGGCCTCGAACGCGCACACTGAGGCCTCACCACGCTGCTCATTGAGGCCCCACAAGCAGCCCACAGAGTCTCCGAACGCGCCCACAGAGGTCCCCGCTGCCGACTGAGGCCCCAGACGCAGCCCACAAATGGCCCGAACGCGCCCACAGAGGCCCCGCCACGTTCCCGCCACTTCTCGCTGAGCAGCGCCAAATAGCTACCACTATGCGGTTTCCCCGCTCGCCGTGACTGCCGCATGTCGTGCAGCAGCAAAAAGCTCGCGGCCCCTGCTGGTTCCTCTCACCCACCCTGGCCCTGCAGCGCTCTAGGAGATGGCATCGGGCACCACATTCGCTTCCAACACCGCGCCGAGCAGTACCAGAGGTGTTACATGGCGCTGTTTATGGCGCGACCCATGGCGAAGCCTTTGTTAACCTGTCTTAGAATGGCTGGCGCAAGCCATGGCGCAAGCTGAGTCGCAATTCGCGGCACAAATCATCGTCGTCCCTCTCTCTTGCCCCTCAAATCCCTCCCTTCCTCCAATTCCTTCGTCCTCTCTTTTTGTCTTTTCCCTTTCGTTTCCCTGTTCAGGGGCTTCTCCAATGACACGTGGCCAGGAAGGAGTATAACCCCCCCAAAGGGGGTACGATCGAAGACGAATAGGGTGGGTATCCAGGGTTTGGTTGGGATATGCGTAGTGAATGACACGCGGGTCGGTAGGAGCGAGCAGTCTTGTAATGATTGTTGTTGTTGTTGTTGGTGGTGGTGTTGTTGTTGTGGTTGTTGTTGTTGTTGCTGCTGCTGTTGTTGTTGTGGTTGTGGTTGTGGTTGTTGTTGTTGGCGTTGTTGTTGTTTTTGTTGCTGTCGTCGGTGTTGTTGTTTTCGGTTGTGTGTGTGTGTGTTTGTTATTTGTTGTTGTTGCTGGTGGTGTTGGTGTTGGTGTTGTTGTTGTTGGTGATGTTGTTGTTGTTGGTGGTGGTGCTGCTGCTGCTGTTGTTGTTGTTGTTGTTGTTGTTGTTGTTGTTGTTGGTGTTGGTGTTGTTGTTGTTGTTGTTGCTGTTGTTGTTGTTGTTGTTGTTGTTGTTGTTGTTGTTGTTGCTGCTGCTGCTGCTGCTGCTGCTGCTGCTGCTGTTGTTGTTGTTGTTGTTGTCGTCGTTGTTGTTGTTGTTGTTGTTGTTGTTGTTGTTGTTTCGGCAAGGGCCCCGCCGCCGCCGCTGTTCGTCGTCGTAGTCGCCTCCATGGCTCGTCGTTGCTATGTCGCCGCTGCTCTTTGTCGTTGTTGGCGTCAAGGGCGAGCAGTGGCGCAGACGGATGGGGTGTAGGGCTGCGGTGGTGATTTCTCGCGAATTGGCAATGTTTTGGCAACGTCGGATCTCAGGAGATGTAAAGGTGCCGATGCCGTTGCCCTTTCTATCGTTTTCGCCTTTCTGGGCCTCCTGGGAGGCCCTTGTCGCCATGGCTGGAGTCGCTTTGAAGATCTGGTCGGGAGAGGTCCTCGGAGCGGCGGGATCGATGTCTTTCCGACTACACGTAATAGCGACCCTTCGCAGGAATGATTTCTGGTGCGGGCTCACCAGGGTCCCCCCGATCGCGGAGCGCGGTGCGATAGTGGCTGCCTGCGCGCGCCCTTGGCGTTGGCCTCCTCGCGCCCCCTTACTCCGCGATCTGAAGGTCACTCTGGCCCAAGGTTACTCATGCGTGTAGCCGAAAGTCGTCGTCGCCACTCCTCGTCGTCCCCGTCGTCGCCTTTGCCGCCGCCGTTCGCCGCCGCTGCCGCCGCCGCTGCTTGTCGTTGTCGCCGCCGCTGCGCTCGTCGTCGTTGTCGCCGCCGCCGCTCGTTCTCGTGCTGGCGTCGTCGTAGCTGCTGCTCGTCGTCGTCGGCGTTGTCGTCGTCGTCGTCGCCTCCGCCGCCTCCGTGGCGGTCGTTGCCTTCGGTGCCGCCCCCGCGGAGGTGGCCCTGGTCACTGGCAGGCGGCTGGTCATCGCGAGTGTCGGCGACGTGGCCTGCGTCGTGTGCAAGCGGGACGGCGAGGCGCTCGTGCCGCTGAAGGCCGACGTCGTCGTCGTCGTCGTCGTCGTCGTCGTCATCGTCGTCATCGTCGTCGTCATCGTCGTTTGAGAGGTTTTGGCAGGTTACTGGAGAGGAGGAGGAGGAGGAAGAGGAGGAGGAGAAGGAGGAGGAGGAGGACGAAGAGGAAGAGGTGGAGGAGGGAGGGAGGGAGGGAGTGGGAAGCCTGCGAATACATGGAAGGAGAGGTCAGCGGCAGGGGTGGAGGGAGAGAAGAAGGACGAGGCAGGGAATAGAGAGACTGATGGGGGAGAGAAGGGATGGGGCAGGGCGGCACAGAGTGGACATGCGCCTTCGTCGCACACCTGCGCGGGGCTTTGGCTCCTGCTCCTCCCTCCCTTCTTTTCAGCCTCCCCGTTCTCCACCTTTAGATGCTTCTTGATGGCAAGGGCCTGGAGGATCCCTCTCCCTCCTCCACCTGGCCCTTTCCCCCCATGCCCAGAGGGGGGGGGAATTTTGTGCACTTTGGCAGGGACGGCTGCACATGGCCACCCCACCTCGCGCGGCAGCTGCTGGCTGGGTGCTTGCCGAGAGGAAAGGCCTGGTCTCCAGTCTTTCACCACTTTCGACCGTTCCTGCAACCCTTTTTGATGCCCTCAGACGTCGCTCCGATGGTTTTGCGGCTGTGTTCCCGATACACGTTGACGATGTGATTGTTGATTGCAGCCTGTTATTCCACATACACACACACGCACACACATGTATACACATATATTTATATATATATATATATATATACACACACGTATGTACGTAACAAATACGGCCCCCCCCCCCCCGGGAGCGTCCCCCACCACTGTGACATCTGGGGGCAACTCCTTGTACCGCGCCCCCCGGCCTCCCAGGGATGCCCCAAAAGCCACCCGGCCTCCCAGGGAGGCCCCAAAACGCCCCAGGACGGCCCAAGACGCCCCCAAGGAGCCCCCAGAACGCGAAAGGACGGCTGAAGACGCTCCCAAGCAGCCCAAAACAGACCTCCGACGGCTTTCGAGGCCCCCAGGAGGCCTCGAAGAGGTCCCAAGAGAGCTCCGAGAGGCGCCCCGGGAGCGCCAGAAGAGGCCAACATCGTTGATTTTCAGTTTTTGTTTGTTTGTTGTTGTTTTGCAGTTTTTAGCCTTCTCGCGTTTTCGAGCTTCCAACGCTCCAAGACGGCCAGGAAATGCCCCCAAGACCGCCCTAAGACCGCCCAGGAGCCCCCAAGACGGCTCCAAGACGGGCCAAGAAGGCCCCAAGACGGCCCCAAGACGTCCGAAGAGCCCCCCCCCAAGCCGCTTAACAGGGGGGACGCAGATTGACAATCCCGGCTTTCCGCTCCGAGAGGCCGCCAGGAGGCTCCAAGAGTCCCCCAAAGAGCCTGAAGAGGCTCCCAAGAGCCCCGAAGAGACCCACAAGTGGCCCCAGGAGGCTCCAAAACAGCTCCCCAGCGGCATCCAAACAGCCTCCCGAGAGCCCCTGCGTGCCTCTTAGGCCCCCCCGATTCTTACGCACTACATGTTAGGAGGCCCCACTTGGAAAAAGAGAGGAAATCCAGTGATTTTCTTTTTGTGCAAGTTCATCCCGAGCCCCATCAAGACTTCGGGGTCACACTGCACACATTTTTTTGGAATGCTGTTGAGCTCTCTGACGCTGCCTTGGCACTCTCTTGGGTCGTCTTCGTGTCCTCTTGGCTGCTCCTGAGACCACCGTAAAAATCGAGATCCCATGAGTTCACTTGTCCAGCCTGGCTAGAACGTCAGCGCCCGCCCGCCCTAAGAAAGAGACCAAAAGAGAGGACCTCCCAAAGCCTTACGAGCGCTTTGCCCCAAGGTGGCCCCATGCTTCTTCCAGAGGTTCTCGAGGCGCCCCCCAGATGCCTGCGGAGACTCTCGGGAGGCTCCCAGACTCCCAGGAGGCACCAAGAGCCCCCCAAGAGGCCCCGAAAGACCACTTAGACGCCGCCAGAAAGGCCCGAGGGCCATCCCAATAGACCATGGCCTGTATCCCGGAGGCTTCTGTCCCACAGCCCAATCATGGCAATTTGAAAAAGGGAACTATCAGAAATCTTTTTTTTGTTTTGTTAAAAAAAACTTGCCCCGTGCTGATGTTTGCACAACAGACCATAAGTAAGGCACCCGCCATCAAATCCCAGAAAGCTTTCGAGGGCCCCAAATCATCGAACACCCAAAGGACATGTGTGATTTTGTGGTTTCTGCATTTCCCCTTCTATACGCTTCCGAGGCTTGCACAGGGAATAATCCAAGAAGGTCATTAGATGCACAAGGCAATTCAACCATTGATATTCCATGCGTTAGCCTGTCGAGCCTAGCTATAACTTCAGCGCGCGCGAAGCGCGCGATGGTTGTCTTCATACACATATAGTTATCTTCATGTGCCACATGTTTGCTTGTGATACATGTTACCTAACAGCTTGTTCTGATAGGTTTCTAGTGGGGTCAAAAGAGAGCAGCAAATGACTCCACAGGGGGGTCTGGGCGGGTGCCGGACAGGGTGCCGCAGAAGTCGTTTTAAGCCAACAGTCACACACTTCGTGCTCTTCGACCTCCCAGAACTCCATTCCCGGGCCACATTCTGAATGCCCGGAGCCAACTGTAGGCCACTTCGTGCTCTTCGAGTCCCCAGAATTCCATTCCCGGGCCACATTTTGAATGCCCGGAGCCAACTGTAGACCACTTCGTGGTCTTCGAGTCCCCAGAACTCCATTCCCGGGCCACATTTTGAATGCCCGGAGCCAACTGTAGGCCACTTCGTGGTCTTCGACTTCCCAGAACTCCATCCCGGGCCACATTTTGGATGCCCGGGGCCAACTGTAGGCCACTTCGTGGTCTTCGAGTTCCCAGAACTCCATTCTCGGGCCACATTTTGGATGCCCAGAGCCAACTGTAGGCCACTTCGTGGTCTTCGAGTTCCCAGAACTCCATTCCTGGGCATGATTTTGAATGCCCGGAGCCAACTGTAGGCCACTTCGTGTTCTTCCAGTTCCCAGAACTCCATTCCCGGGCCACATTTGACTGCTGAGGCAGGCTGATGCTGAGGCTGAGGCAGGCTGAGGATGAGGCAGGCTGAGGCTGAGGCCGAGGCTGAAGGCAGACTGAGGCTGAGGCTGAAGCAGGCTGAGGCTGAGGCTGAGGCAGGCTGAGGCTGAGGCTGATGATGCTGAGGCTGAGGCTGAGGCTGAGGCTGAGGCTGAGGCTGATGCAGGCTGAGGCTGAGGCAGGCTGAGGCTGAGGCCGAGGCTGAAGGCAGACTGAGGCTGAGGCTGAAGCAGGCTGAGGCTGAGGCTGAGGCAGGCTGAGGCTGAGGCTGAGGCAGGCTGAGGCTGAGGCAAGCTGAGGCTGAGGCTGTGACTGCGACTGCCGTTGCCACTGCGACTGTCATCGCGAATGCGACTACGACTGCGAGAACAGCAGAATTCTACAACTGGATTCTCATCTGAATCTTAAGGGGAATGCTTCCAGATATGCTCCTACACATCGCTGTTAGGTTGCTTTGCCGGGATAATTTTCTTCATATCTATACATCTATATACATGGTTGTGCCACTCTCTTTCGCTCCCGTCGGTCGCCCTTTCTCCCGAGCCATGTGGACGAGCACCGCTTAGCACAAATAGCGTTTGAAGTGTGCACCGTCGATCGGGAGCACGGGCGTTGTCATCGGCGGGCTTTCGGGGAAGGCC
>CAUYUJ010014794.1:82500-105000 GCA_963575745.1 Prorocentrum cordatum
CGCCGTCACCGCCGTCGCCTTCTAGGAGGTCGGGGTCGTCGTTGTCGCCGTCGTCGTGGTCGCTGTCGCCGTCGTCGCCGTCGCCGCCGTCGCCGTCCAGGAGGTCAGGGTCGTCGACGTCGTCGTCGCCGCCGTCGTCGTCGTTGTCGTCGTCGTCGTCGCCGCCGCCGTCGTCGTCGTCGTCGCCGCCGTCGTCGTCGTCGTCGCCGTCGTCGCCGCCATCGTCGTCGTCGTCGCCGTCGCCCCCGTCGCCGTCCAGGAGGAAGGGGTCGTCGTCGTCGTCGCCGCCGCCGTCGCCGTCGCCGTCAGGACGACGAGCCGCCCAGCGCGGGCGCGGCGCCGAGCGCGGGCAGCCAGGCGCCCGCCCCGCCGCCGCCGCTCCCCGCCATCCGGCTGCGGGGAAAGCCCCCTCCTCCTTCTCCTCCTCCTCCTCCTCCTCCGCCCCCTTCTCCTCCTGCGCCTCCTCCTCCTCCTCCTCCTCCTCTTCCCTCTCCTCCTCGCCCCTCCCCCAGAGGGCCAGCGGAGGGAAGCATAAATGAAACGCCAAAAAGTGGAATCAATGATTTCGGTTTCTTCGTGCCCTGTTTGAGGTCATCTTGTGGCTCTTTTTGGCCCTCTTGGAGACATCCTGTGCCGCTCTGAAGCAATATTCAGCCGCCGTGGGGCCATCTTGGGCCGTCTTTGAGGTATCTTTGGCAATTTTGGTGGCCTTGGTTGACTGCGCGGGCCGTCTAGGAAGCTAGGGGCGCACATCCATTGTTTTGCACAAGGGATCGTGGCTTGGGAGACCCTGGAGCGCTTGGGAGCAGCGTCTGGGAATGCGGGAAGTGCACGATTCTCGAGCGGGTGCGCGTGGGATGAGGAGTCTACGAGGTAGCAGCCATGCGGGAAGTGCGAAATCCTCGGGCGGGTGCGCGTGGGATGAGGTTCAGGCATTAGCTGCCGTGCGACAAGTGCACCATCCTCCAGCGGGCACGCGTGGAAGGGCGGTTCAGGCAGTAGTTCCCGTGCGGGAAGTGCGTCATCCTCGAGCGGTCACGTGTGGAAAGGGGGATGAGGCATCAACTGCACTGCTGGAAATGAACCATCCTCGAGCGGGCACGAGGGAGGTGGCCTCGGTGCGTAGTGGGGATGCACACAGAAGTCTGCGGCCGCGGGAGGGGGGTAGATTGCAAAAGCCCTATCACACAGACCTTTGCATTCTTCCGCGCATCAACGTGCACAAGGCACGGTGACTTTTTTTTGCAAAGGAATGGAAGAGGAGGAGGAGAGGAGGAGGAGAAGGACGAGGGAGGTGGCGGAGGAGGAGGGGGCGGCACGAGGTGGGAGTGTGCAGTTTTCCTCGCCCTTCTCCCCCTCGCGGGCACGACCAGAGCCGTGAGGGACCCACCACGATGAAGACGGGGACGACGGCGAGGACGACGGCTCCTACGCCACCGACGGCGGCGGCGGCGCCGATGACCACCACGACAGCGACGACGGCGACGCCGATACCGACGACGCCGCGGGCGGCCTCCTCGGGGCGCGTCGGCGGCCGGCTGGCACTTGCCCGCCGCGAGATCCGGTGGACGCGGGCGCTGGGCGACCAGGACTTCAAGAAGCCGGGCGCCAGCCCCCGCCTGACGGCCACGCCAGACGTCGCGCCCTCGGCGGACATGGGTTTGGAGTGGGAGGTTGTAGGAGGAAAGGGGAGCCGCAGAGACCTCTGGAGACCTCCCGTCGTCACCTCTTAGAGACAACTCTTTTGCCCACGGGCGATAACGGGCGTGACTGGGGGGGAGGGGGGGAGTGGGCCAGTCACGTCACGATTCGCGCCGGCGCCGGCTGGGAACGCTGAATAATGGCTACCTCCCAGACGGCGTCGGCGCGAATCGTAACCTGACCATGGGGGGGAGGGGGAGGGTAAATGGCCGAACCGGTGGACGTGATGAGCCCGCTGCATGCCCCACTGCTCATACAGAACAAGCCAGCACGCTATCTTCATCTTATCGCTAATTTTACGGTTTATATGATTATCATCATTAGTATTATTAGTATCATTATTATTAGTATTACTGTCATCATCGTCATTTTATCAGTATGATTATTTTCAGTCCCATACCATTATCACTATTCTTGACGCTTCGCGTATCCCAACCAGCCCATCCAGAAATGATGCCCATGAGAGCTGACGGGGGGATAGAGGAAGAGACACGCATAGTCAAACTGGCCTCGGAAGGCCATCGAACAGAAAAAGGCGAGAATACCACATTCATTGCTTTTTTTTTTTTTTTAAAAGGATGTTGACCTCTTGGCGGCCCCCTGGGGAGGCTCCGTGGCCATCTTGAGCCGTCTTGGAGCGGTCTTGGGGCCTCTTGGGGCCTCTTGGGGCATCTTGGGAGCCATCTTGAGCCAGCTTGGACTATCTTGAGCCATCTTGGAGGTCATCTTGGGCTCTCTGAGGCCGCCTGGGGGCCACTCGGGGGCTTCTTGGGTGCCTCTCGGGGGCCTCTTGGCGCTCTTTTTGGGCCTCTTGGGGCGCTCTTTGGGTCCCTCTTGGAGGCCTCTTGGGAGCCCTGGAGGGCCTCTTGGGGCCATCTTGGAGGCGGTCGGTCAATAGATGGGGGGTCCTCGATGTGCGCCCCCCCCCTCGGGGGCCGGGCCACGATCTTCGTGAGGGGTGTTAGAAATTTGCCCTCCCACTGGCTGAAAAAGGAGCCTCCGGAACCTCGCGAACTTTCGACAAACAAAAACCTCAGGGAGGGGAGGGGGAGGGTTCCCCTCCTGGAAGGGAAGAGGGGCTGTGGAAAAAAAAATCACACTTGGACCACCTGTCGCCCAAAGGGCTGGTGGGATTATTATGAGCATTCGCATTCGCATTTTCATTTGTATTGTTTGTATGTGTTTTAGTTGTCGTTTTAATTTGCGCATGGTTATATTTATTCTTGAACCACTACTACTACTACTGCTACTACTACTACTACTACTACTACTGCCGATACTAGTACGACTACTACGACTACTACGACTACTACTACTACTACTACTACCACTACTACTACTACTACTACTACTACTACTACTACTACTACGACTACTACGACTACTGCTACTACTACTACTACTACTACTACTTTTACTACTACTACTACTACTACTACTACCACTACTACTACTACTACTACTACTACTACTACTACTACTACTACTACTACTACTACTACTACTACTACTACTACTACTACTACTACTACTACTACTACTACTACTACTACTACTACTACTACTACTACTACTACTACTACTACGACTACTACTACTACTACTACTACTACCACCACGACTACGACTACTACTACGGCTGCGACTACGACAACAACAACAACACCAACAACTACTACAACTACTACTACGACGATGACGACTACTACTACTAATATTTTCACTACTATTACTGCTACTACTGCTACTACTACCACTACTGCTACTACTACTGCTACTACTACTACTATTACTACGACTGCGACTACGACTACTACTACTACCACTACCACCACTGCTACTTCTACTACTACTACTACTACTACTACTACTACTACTACGACTTCTGCTATTTCTCCTTTTCCGACTACTACTACTACTACTACCACCACCACTGCCACTACGATTGCTACTGCTACTAGTACTTACTACTACTACTACTTACTACTACTACTACTACTACTACTACTACTACTACGACTACTACTACTACTACTACTACTACTACTACTACTACTACTACTACTACTACTACTACTACTACTACTACTACTACTACTACTACTACTACTACTACTACTACTACTACTACTACTACTACTACTACTACTACTACTACTACTACTACTACTACACTACTACTACTACTACTACTACTACTATTTCTCTTACTACTACTATTACTACGACTACTACGACTACGACGACTACTACTACTACTACTACTAATACTACTATTACTACTACTACTACTACTACGACTACTACTACTACTACTACTACTACTACTACTACTACTACTACTACTACTACTGATGCTCATACTACTGATACTACTACTACCACTACTACCACTACTACTACCACTACTACTACTACTACTACTACTACTACTACTACTACTACTACTACTACTACTGTATTACTACTACTACTACTACTACTGCTACTGCTGCTGCTGCTGTTGCTGCTATGATTATTATTGTTATCGGTGCTTACATTGCTTGCTATTGTTATTGCTGTTGGCATTCGGTTGTCTCTTATTGGTCCTACCATTCTGAATATAAATATTAATATGCCTTCTTCTTCTTCTTCTCCTTCATGACGCCCTCGTACTTTCGGGGCTGCAAGCTCCCCTTGAAGCCACGAGCCGTGGTCAGGCTGTGGTACCTTGCCTCTGCTCTGCCACCCACGGCGGTACTTGTACGATGGGCCGACTCAAGCTCCCCGTCGCTTCTCTCCAGTGCATTGCTCCATGCCAGTGAACCAAACAATGATGCAACGGGTCTTGGGCCGTTGGCTTGAGAGGTGGAGGTGGAAGAGGAGGAGGACGACGAGGAGGAGGCGGAGCAGGATGAGGCAAACGGAGGAGGCAGAAGGAGGAGGAGGAAGAAGGAGGAGGAGAAGGAGGGGGAGGAGGAGGAAGCGGAAGGAGGCAACATGTGGAGCGGGAGGAAGTAGCAGGAGAAGAAGGCGGAGAAGGAGGAGGAGGAGGAGCGGGAAGATGAGGAGGAGAATGAGGAGGAGGAGGAGGAGAATGAAGAGGAGGAGGAGGAGGAGGAGGATTATGCAAAATAAGGAGGCAGAAAGAAGAGGAGGATGATATGGCAATGCGAGGAGGAGGAGGAGAAGGTGGAGGAGGAGGAGGAGGAGGAGGAGGAGGAGGAGGGAGGCACCGCCTCCCCTCCCTGGAGGGCTTCAGGACTAGCTTGGAGGTCCTGAGCCCCTCCCTCTCCTGAACGCGGGCGACGAGCCAGAGAGCACGAGATGCTACGACTGGACAGCGTGTCGCTCCTCTCCGCGGGGCGGGAAGCCTGGAAATGCTCGGGGTGGGGACGCGGGGGGTCTGGGACGTGGATGGCGTGTCGCGCCGACGCGCGGCAGGCCAGAACGGGCGGAGCGACACGCTAAGCCAAAGTTCCCGATTGTAGACCCCATGCTTTTGCGGCATTTTTCGAGCCCAATTGATCTGTGAAGCAACGCAGTCACGCTGACTCTACGCGGCCCCCCCTCGCCCGCGGCGCGTCAGGGAGCTCTTTTCGGTCAAGGTGGCTCCGAAATCGCATAACCTGGCCCTCCATATCCTGGTGTCAGTATGCTCATTCGAGACTCAAGTTCGATCCAAAGGTCCAAGGCCACGGATTGGTTTCGGGGCCCGAAGCCTGGCGAAAACGCCCAGCGGCATGAAACAAATGTAACGCCCAGATCTCAGGGAACATGTTGTTATTATCCTCTGGTGCGTAGCGGTCGTTGACGGCCCCCCTTCCCCTCCGGGTAATGGTATAGATCGTACGCATGGGGGGGGGGGAAGCGGGCCTGGACGCCCTCCAACATGCTGGTGCCCGCGCGCATATTTTAGCGATCGCAGCGCCCCCCCCCGTCCCGACGTGTCCCACCCCACCCAAGCGTCACCACTACCCGCCCCGCCCCTTCCCCCCACAACGACGATGACGACGACGACGACGACGACGACGACGACGACGACGACGACGACGACGACGACGACGACGACGGCCATGACGACGACGGCCACGACGACGACGGCGACGACGACGTCGTCGTGGCCGCCGCAATTCGTAGATGAACAAAAACCATGTCCGTATCCGCGGCCTCGCGGGCCGGGCCCTCGGGCCTGGGCCCTGTGGACTTGGGGCGTTTTTGTCGCGGATGCCCCGCGCGGAACGTAGCCGTGTGACCGCGCATCTGCGGGATCGCGCGGGGAGAGGAAAATGGGGCGTACGAGGAGGAGGAGGAGGAGGAGGAGGAGGAGGCGGAGGAGGAGGAGGAGGAGGAGGAGGAGGAGGAGGAAGGGGGACCAGATGCGTATGCGATGCTGCCAGACGCCCCCACTTCCCCCCCCCATCACGCGCCCCTGCAAGCCTTCCGTTTCAGTGCAAGAGGCGCCCCTCTTGACAGAGCAACGCAGTTGGGCCCAGAATGCCGACACCGAGGGCGCGGATGCGGGTCTATTCGCCGCTCGCGGGCACCCCGGCCCTCTCCGTCTGGCCCTGGCCCTCTCCGCGCAGGCCATCTTGGCTCCGGCCGCGCCCGGATGTCGCGAGGAACGCGCCCGGATGCCGCGGGCGCGCGCCCGGCGCAGCGCTCTCTGCGGCCGCCGCGCCGCGTTCCTCGGGGCCCTGGCGGCCCTCGGCGCCACCGCGCTGGAGCGCCCCCCCGCGGCCGCGGCCGCCCGCTGCCGCCGCCGCTGCGGCCTGGCCTTCCATTCTGGGCTCCTCGCTGGCCTCCTCCTCCTGTCCTGCCCTGCCCTCTGCCTTCTTGGACAGGCCAAGCTCGAGGCGGCGGCTCCCCCTCCCCTCTCCTCTTCCTCTGCCCCCTCCTCGCCTCCCCTCTCCTCCTTCTCTTTTCTCCTCCTCTTCCTCCTCCTCCTCCTCCGCCTCTTCCTCCTCCTCTTCCTCCCCCTCCTCCTCCTTCTTCCCTCTACTCCTCCTCCTCCTCCTCCTCCTCCTCCTCCTCCTCCTGCTCCTCCTCCTCCTCCTCGGTCGGTCGGTCGGTCGGTCGATGAAGGCCTCTGAGTCACGCGGCCTATCAAAGGGCAAGAACAGCCAGTGCGGCGACGAGGGACCCCAGGGAGCCCGAGACCCAAGACGCCCGGACAGCTCCCAGGCCGACGCACCCACCCAAGAGGGGAGACGCAGGGGAGGAAGAAAGAAGACCAGGAGAGGAGGAGCCCGCAGGGGGGGTGCGTAGGCCCAGTCCCCGCCCACCCCCAGAGCCCGCCCACGCAGAGGGCACCAAGGATTTCGAGCCACGCCCAGCAGCACTCGTGGCGCCCCTCACCTCTGCGTCGCTGTCCGCACGTCCTGCCGAGCCTCGGGCGCAGCTGCCGAGCCACTCCCGCGGCATGCCCGCTGCCCCGCGTCTGCCTTTCTTGCCCCTCTGGGCCTGGGCCAGGCTCAGCCGTCAGCTGCCTGCTGGTGCCTGCTCGCTCAGCGTGGTCGTCCTGTGGCGAACTGCGGCGCGAGCTGCACCACGTACGCTCCGTCGGGGCCCCTGACGATCTCGACCCTGTTGGACCAGTTCGTGAGGAAGGTCACGATGTCCGCTTCGCCCACGTGCCGCACGTCGAGGGGCAGCCTCCACTGGGCCTCGAAATCCTCCTCGAGGTTGGCTAACGTAGCTGGCCCTCTGCCTGCAGCCATCCGGTCCGCCAGAACGCGTACCACTCCCTGCTCCAACATCCCGGCCATCGCGGCGTGCTCTTCGGGGCGCGAGCTCGCCGTGCCAAGGGCCGCGCGCTCCTCTGGCGCCTCAGCTTCCTCGAAGGCCTCGGCGCCCTTGTCCTTCTCAACGGCACTCTCTGCCGAGGGGCACGAGATGCTCCCAACAGACTGCGCCCTGCTCGGGACGGGCGTGCCGCGCCTGCGCCGGAGGGTGGAGCGCTCGCCGTACTCCCCGGAGAGAGCGTCCATCGTCCGCGATTGCTCATCCCGCGGTGGCGCTGTGGGTGCGGGAGGTTCCCATGGCTGCTGCATCCAGGGTGGCGGCGTCCAGGGCGGCGGAGCGCTGCTCGGAGCTGCCTGCGTCTGCGCCCAACCTGCGTCTGGCCCTTGAGCGGCAAGACCGGCTTGAGGCTCAGCGTGCTCGGTGGCCTCGTGGAGCGCCCGCGCCGCTGCCTGGCCAGTGAGGTCAGGCCTCGCCGGGGCCGCGGCAGCTCTGTCCGGATCCCAGTCCGCTCCGTTGCCTCCGCTACTGGCTGCCAAGGGCGCCGAGCCAGAGGGCGCGACCGCGCCGAGGGCCTCCGCCAGCGCTTTTCCGAGGCGCGTGGGGCGGCAGCCCCGGTGGCCGAGGTCCCGGAAGGCGCGTAGCAGCTCTTGAGCCGCGCGCGCCTGCTTGCGCCCCGCCTGGGCACGGCGTTCGGCTGCCGAGCGCCGCGGCCGCTGCGGCTGGCCTGCCGCGGCGCACCAGGGCGGCGCCGCCATCCCGCGGCCGGGGAGGGAGGGGGGCGCAGGGCGAGGAGAGCTCTGGGGGCAGCGGCCGAGGGGGCCGCCTGGCGCGGTCTCGCGGGCCGCACCAGGCGGCGGCCCGGGCCGAGTTGGCGCTCTCCTCCTCCTCCTCATCCTTCTCCTCCCCTCTCCCCCTCGCCTGTCCTTCTCCTCCTCCTGCTTTTCCTCCTCCTCCTCCTCCTCCTCCTCCTCCTCCTCCTCTTCCTCCCCCTTATTTGCGTGCTATGCAGCGCACAAGCAGCACGCATGCCGTAGAGACTCTGTGTAAATTGTGTCGGTGAATGTTTGGACTCGCCTCGTCATCCTTTCTTCCTTGCTCTCTTCCTCCTCCTCCCTTCCTGCTCCTCTGCTCTCGCCTCCTTGTCTTCTATCCCTCAGTGCCGCCATCGCCCCGATGCGTGGCGCCGTGCCCACGGCCGCTGGCGACGCCCATGGCCACTCGGAGGGGGGAGGGAGGGAGGTTGCGGCGACACACGGCCTCGGTGCCCCAGTCACAAGACAGCCGACAGCGTCAGAGTCACGCGGAGGTGATGGAGGAGGACGTGTGGGGGGCGGCCGTGCCTAGTTGCGGATGTTTTTGTGGAGGGGGTCCCGCGGAGAGCGTTCCCCTGACGTGCTCCAAGCGCCAGGCACGGCCTTGGCGCCGTCGCTGCTGTCAGGCAGGGCCCTGACTACTTTGCCAATGCGTAGCTCTTCAGAACCAAAAGGAAAGCCAAGAGCACCTGGCAATTTGGACTTCTCTGTGACTGCCTCTGCGGGGGCGACCACACCCAGCAAGGGAAAGTCAAGGCTGGCATTTTCGCCGACCCATCTCCCCTGTGCAGATGGTGCGGGCAAGAAGGAGAAACCCAGGAGCACACAGTGTCGAGATGGCCTTGCTGGGAGACGGAGAGGCCCGCCCGCAAAACTATGATCACCGAACAACAGTGGCAGACCTCCCGCCACGCACCAGGCACTGTGACCTCCTCGACCTCCAGGCTGCTTTGGCCGAAGACGAGCTTCCGCAGCCCATTCCGGAACTACGGTGGGGGCATTCGTTAAGGAATGTGCCCAAGAGGCTGTAGACGCTGGGGTATTCCTTATCCAATGGGGGCGGCGGTGATATCCATGGCCGATCCATGATTGGAGTTCCACCGGCTTCCAGACCCTGGATTCCTTATCCAGTGGTTCCTTAGCCAATGCCCCCACCGTCCGTAGCCATTTTGGCTCAAGCCGTTCCCTGTTCTGCTCGCTCTCGTTTTGGGCCCTGCGGGAGGCCGCAGAGTTCGGGCGCTTGGGGAGATGGCTACGGTCGGCTGCCAAGCTGCCCCTGTGGCGGCCGAGCAGCCTCGGCAGGCGGGAGGGGCCGCGGCTTCTCTCTGGCCTGCGCGCCGCGCCCGCCAGTGCGCTGCGCGCAGTGCTGCCCAAGGGAAGCTGGCGGCTGCCTTGGCGAGAGTCGCCACGCTCGAGGCCGAGCTCGCCGACTGCCGCGCGGTGCGCGGGGAGGCGGCGGCGCAGGCCGTGCGGATCGCGGCTCTTCCGCTCGGCAGCCAACAGGTCCCCGACGACGTCCTGGTCCAGGAGCTCGCGACGCGGCTGGCCCTGGCCGTGCCTGTGCTGATGGACATGCTCGCCGACCGCCGCGCAGCTGCAGTTGGCGCCGCTGTCCCTCGCGTTGCCCCCGCCGCGCCTCCCCCCCTCGGCGCGGACGTCAGCGACGAGCTTACATCGTCGCTCACTGTTGATGGGGCCGCTTCCTCGGGAGCATGCAGGCGCGCTTCGCCGCTGGCCACCGCCAGGCGGAATGCTGGCATGCATTGCGCTTCGAGGAGGGGCGCATCAATTGCGAAGATGAGGTTGACATCGCTCAACCGACTGCAGCGTAGCGGTCCAGGTTGTCGACCTCGGCAAGGACGCGATGCTGGTGGTCGCGGTCGTGCTGCTCTTCCTCAGCTTCGCCCTGCAGGTGCAGCGGTTCCACGTCGCCGCGTGCCTGCCCAGCGCTCGGCGGCCGAGGGAGTGGAGACGGGCTGGTGTGTGGCTCGCAGGCGCGGGCGCAGCCTGCCCGCTGGCGCGTCCTTCGTGCTCGCCGAGCTCGTGCGCAGAGCGGGTCATCCCACTGCGGCCCCGCTGGCTTCTGGGCCGCTTTGGTGGCACGCTGGCGTCGAGGGATTGGATGACTCGGCCTTGGCAAGGCCTGAGAGCAGCGGCGGCTTCGGCGAGCACCCTGCCCCTCGGCCTTCTGAAGGTGGTGCTGTTCATCCTCATCGCCTCCCTGATCCTGGTGCGGCGTGAAGCACTGCCTGCACCTCCTCGCCTGCTGCTTTCGCGGACCCCTCGATCGTCACGGCGTACTTGCTGGCCAACGAGTCTGCCGTCCTCAGCGGTGGCAGCGAGAGGGCCGCTGGCGACATCGACGGCGAGTTCAGCATGCAGGAGGTCGGCTCCCGCAATCAGGACGGCGACAGGTCCTCGGCCTCGGATGCCGTGGCGCACGACGGCTTCGACCTCTCCCCGCACTTCGGCGCGGACGACGGCGTGGAGGCGGCTAGGCCCCAGCGCAACGGCGGCAGGAGCCTGGACGACGACGCCCTCGTCACTTCGCCTCCCTCGGGCTCCTGCTCCTGCTCTGGCGGCGGGGGGATCGATGAGGACGACGGCGTGGGCGGCGTCGGTGACGGCTGCACGCTCCACGGCTCGGAGACGGTGGCGCGCCAGGAGCCCGCGCGTGGGCCCAAGAGGCTCCTGGCTCTGCGCCGCCACGTCTTCGCGGGATGCGTGGCCCTCACGGTTGACCGCGACATTCGGAGGCCGGGCTGGCAGGGCGCAGGCGGCGACGACGCCCCTCCAGCTCCCTCAGCCTCCGAGCGAGAAGCTGGGCGCCTCTGGCTCCGCGACACGTTCGGGCCTGGCTCCCCGTGGAGGACGTGGGCCAGGCAGGAGCGGCGGCGGAGGCGCGAGGCTCAGCTCCAGCAGTAGGCGGCGGTCGACGCTTTCTCTCTGGCGAGCGTGCTCTGCGGTGCAGTCAGCCTCGCTTGCCTTGCTTGACGGCATCTGAATTTGTCTGTGCATGATAAGCCCCAGGGTGATAGGGTTAAAAAAAAAATGCCCCCACCGTACCGCGGGGGGGCTCAGAAAGTGGGGTCCCATCAAGAGCAGACCGACGACCAAGGAGCCCGATGGGCTTGTGCTGCTACCGACGGCGCCTGCGCACACCGACCCTCTGCCCTTCTGGCCAGGGCGAGTTCTGGCGTTTCCTGCGGTCCAAAGCCACCGGCTCAGCTATTCTGCCTGTCTGCGCGGTTTGGCACAGTCAGCGCAGCGGGCCGAAGCGCTTGCCATGCTGCACCTTGTCGCCACGGCAGAACGGCCGGTGCGTGTTTTTGTCGACAGCCAGGCGGTCGTCGACGGGCTGAAAGACCTCCTCAGGGGTAAACCACCGCAGCGTGCGGGGCCCAAGCGGACCTCTGGAAAGGCCCAATGTGCTTAAAATCCAAAAGGTGGAAAGTCATTTGGGGGAGCGAGGTATCAACGAAAGGCGTATCAATCCTTTCGCAGAAGCCTTCAACGTTCACGCTGATGAATTCGCCACCGCGGGGATGCGGCTGCACATTGTCCACAAGGTTTGGTCAACGCTGCCAAATGGCGACGCAAGTTTGCCGCTGTCCTCCATCGCGCGGCCGTCGCCGTATACGACCGGCGAGATCGCCCCCCCGACCTCGCAGGAGAGCTGGGCATTCCAGGTCGGAACTTTCAGAATTGACGCCGAATCTGTTCACCACCAGATTAAGGGGGCAGGACAGGTGCACAAGGAGGACCACCTCCGCTGGACGGCCCACCAGGACCAGACCACTTCGACGAACCCGACAATTTCGACCCGCCTTGGCTTGGGGCCTCGCTGAATGATGGCGAAGCAAACGGCTTCCCCTTCAGGGCCACTTCCTGAGCGAAGACAACGCAGTCGAGGACCACCCTGACGTGCGCAGCCATAGTCTCCCTCAGTCAGTCGACAACCGCCCAGGAGCGTCAGACCCCAGCGGTTACCCCGAACCCCCACCTCAACTGGCCCCCCCCCTTCGGCCCCCCCAGGGTTCTGACAGGGGTTGCTGACAGGCCAGAGACGGCGGTAACCACGCCAGCGTTACCGCCCGACGCGCGGACCGTAGGAAAGCCCCCACGCAACGGCCCACTGCGGCGAATAGTCAGCCCCAAGGTGACCGTGAAACCGCCCTCATCGCCGATCTTCGCGCGCCCCAGCAGCAAGCTGGCCAGCTGGCGCCTTCCACTCGACAGGCCCAGGGACCGTCTGCCCCGCTGCTCGACGGGCTCCAGCGAGCGCACAGAGGCCTGCAGCGGCCTGCAGCAGGGCCTTTCGGCCGCCGGTGGCCCTGGGGGCGTTCCTCCACGGCGCCTTCCACGCTTTTATCGGCGCTCGACGTGCGGCGCACCAGTGCTAGCACACCTCTCCGCCGAAGTGCTACGTTGCCAACTGGCAACTGTTCCGTCGCCTGTTCTTGGTGGCCCGCCGCGGGGGATGCCCTAGAGCGGCGCCGTTCACTTTTCCCACGCCCCGCATCGCGCATGCCAGCGCGCGTGCACAGGCGGCGCGGCTGCCACGGGTGCGCAGACGGGCCCCTCAGCGGCCTGATCACCGCATGCCCTCTTTACTTTCCAGTCGGGGTCCCCACGGACCGCTCCAGGGGGGAGGTCATCCCACCACCCCTGTTCCTTGAGCGGCGCCTCCTGCCTCGTGGGAAGGCCTCGGGGCGCTTGCAGCCTCGGGGCCTGGACAGACCAATTGTCCAAAGTGCTGCGCTCTCCTCCTCGCCCTCGCCCTCCCCCCCCCCTTCTCCCCCCGTCCCCCCCCTGTCCCCCCCCCCTTCAGCGGAGATCGCTCTGTTTTGAAAGAGCTTGAGCCCCGATGTTATTACAGTCATACAGTCCTCTAAACGAAGCAAAGCCATGCTTTCAACTGATAAGAACAGATACTACTCATGCCCTATATCAGACCCAAATCTTCGCTCCGGTTCTAGTGTCCCGGATATCATGGGTTTAATTATGATATTCGCTGCGGGTGCACCTCAAAACAGATATAGGTGCTTTTAATTCTCCACCTACAATACAAATACACAATCTCTCAAACCTCACGTCTAAGAGACAGGCAAGCAAGCAGGCGGCCAGCAGCATGCAAGCAAAAGGAGGCAGTCAAGCCTCGTTCACCAAGTACAGGTGGTCGACGATGTTCATGAAATACCGCAGTAGTACCTCCATCGTGAACTTCACCTTGATAATAAAACATTGGCCTATCCATTGAATATCATTCGTTGGCTGCCTTTGTAGTTGCATTCGAATTCTTCTCCTCACAGCTTCTACTCGTTGAGATCTAGCAAGTCCTGCTCTGAGTAGCTGTCCTGTTGATGTATGATACGTCGTATCGTGATATACTTGCCCTTGGGTGGTCTCACATACCATCGGCCCGTCGTCAGATGTTCCATGAGTAACTTGAATGTGCCCGTCTTGGTGAGCCCGTCGACTATGACCACTTCGGTGGGCAGGTGGATGAAGTTGCGGATGCGTCCGCTGAGCCTCTCCTCGCGCATGCTCAGTACTGCCAGCCTGCTCGACTTATCCGAAGGCACGCCTTTCACTCCACAGCATAATTGCCAGAAGTCCATGCAGTCCGTGCAGTGGTCGATTCTTACTTGATACAATGAACGATCGAAAATCTCCATCATGTCCTTTGCCTTATGTTGAGTCTCTGAACACATGATAATCTCGCTCATCCGTAATGCAATAAACTGGGCCGCTTGGTTCACCTTGTAGCCGGCATTCGTCTCTGCGTTGCACGTGGAATGAGATATACGCTTGGACTTCCCAGAAGAAATCATCAAAGGATGGGTTGAGCCTCCGAGGAGGTAGTTGTCACTAGGGTCCACTAGGTCCTTCTTGTCGATACGTACTTGATACATGTGGTCCTCCATGAGAAATACCGCTGATCCTTCTTGGGGATAGGACGTCTTTGTGTTGCCGTGACCTGCGTCTCCAACTGATACTAGCCTGACCGGGTAAGATAATGGTGCGAAATGCAATCCCGCCATCTTCATGTTCCTCTTGGCGCGGTCCACGATCAAGTTGGCCTGCTTCAGGTGTCCGATATTGCTTTTCTTCACGATCTGCTGTAGCTGCACCACGTCGCAATAGATGTCCTCTCGTGTCTGGCAAAGCCACAACAGTGAACAAAGTACTGATCTCAAATCGTGCGTCAACTTGGCGTCACATTCATGGTCGAGCTTGTCCTTGAGCTTGAAGGGTATTTCGATCTTCTTCAGTCCTTCCGTGAATACATGTTGATGTATGAATAAGTGTCTCTCGCCCAATACTTCATAGCTCATACCCATGTGCGTGAAAGGAAGCTCGTGTCTCTTGATCTTGCCGAATCGCTTCTCCATGGAATTGAGACCCCATAACAACCATGCCTGTTTCGCCAATACGATAATGTCGTCCACGTGTACCGTCCATACCATCATAATGTTGCCGTCCTTGACCCACATAAAGAAATTATCGTCGAACACGCTCTGAACTCCTTTCATGTCGTCCAACACATGTAATGATAAAGCCAGCTGCCACAATAAGGGTGCGTCCACCGTACCGTAGATGGGTTTCAGCAGCTGCAATACAAAGAAACATACTTCCGTCTCGGGAATCCTGATGTTGCTCTTCTCGTACTCCCTAAAGTGCCGCCAGACGTTGGCCGGAGGTTGAAGATGCACTTTGCGTTGTTCACGAACCTCGATGCCCATGCGCTTGGCGTGCTTACGCAGCTGCTCGTAGTTCAGTCCCTGTAGGAACGCCGTCGAAATGTCCCAGGTCTCCATGATCATGTCGCTCTCCGTCGAGTAGAGGGATGCAATCAATCTCTGTGAGAGTCTTGATGCTGTCGATGAGTGCCTCATCACGTTTTGCTTTTGTGCGTCCAAGAAACCTCGACCGCAAAGCCTTGACTTGATGATATACGTGATGTTGTTATACTTATCGAAGACCTTCTTCCAACGTCGCACCCACACCGCGTCGATCACATTCGAACTGTCCATGTTGTTGTGATGAACGGCTTTGAAACATAAATTGTCTATGAACGACCTCGATTCCAATCGGTCTGCCGCCTCGACGAGCGGCCAGTACTTGATGATGTCTTCCTCAGTCAAAATGTCGTCGTTCTGGGCGAATATCGCATTGCCGGTGTTCAGGTCGAAGTAGAAGGTTCTGCTCTCCTTGAACGGTCCGGGTATCGTCCAATGTGCTTCTTCCGCCGTCCATGTTAACTCGTTATCGCTCATGCACTGGAGGTTGTCTGAAACTTCCTGGGCCATGCTGGTCATGATCGTCTGGTACTCGTCTAATTCATCGCTGTCCATGTAGGCGCTGACCAGGTGTCGATCTTGAACGTGGTGAATGCTAAGTTGTTGATCGCCGAACGCTGTGAATCCTTCCATCGTCTTCGGGCGTTTCGTGTCCGTCAACAAGGGTGGCGATCTTTCCAGGATAGGTAGTGGTCTCTTACCGTCTGGAGGTTCTGAGCTGGCCCTTAGCTTCTTGTTCTCAGGTGGTTGTGATGGTGATACCTTCAATCGTACGTCTTCAAGGTCTTGAGAGAGATCATGTTTACGAACACCTTGAGGAGTAACCACTTGAGATAGATCTTTAGCAGCTTCTGGAGGGATAACTGGTTCTTTAACAACTCCAGGACTTACAGGCTGAGACTTTCCTGTCGATGACGCCGTTGGGGGTGATCCGTAATCTCGCGTTGGTTCTTCAGCAGGTCCATAGTCCACCGTTGCTTGTTCTTCTCCTCCGTCATACACGATGGTACTCTTGTCTCCGTAGGGAGATGATGCCGATGGTGAACTCACCGCTGCTCTCGTCGGAGGTGGTGTTTGCACTACTGGAGGATTATCCATGGTCTTCGTCGGCGTAAAGCTCGACGCTGTCGGTGTAGGAGATGAGGATGGAGCTGCTGAGGATAGAGATGGAGCTTTAGGTGGAGATTGTGTCGTAGGTGTTTCCGTAGTCGTTGCCGGTGTTGCAGTCGTCGCCGCGGGAGTCGGTTGGATCCCAGTTGAACTTGTTCCGCCAGGAGCAGTCGTGCTTCCTGATGAGCTCGAGGTGCCAGGTTCGTTCCTTACTCTGATCGGTGGTCGGCTAAGTTCTCGTCGTCGTGCCGGTGGTGTCGATTGAGCTCGCGTTGCTTCAGTAGTCTCCTTGATGATCGGCGTCGATGATGGTGCTACTGAGGTCGCTTTTGGAACTGTCGCCTGCTTGGGTACTGGTAGTACTGGTGGTGCGTATGGTGCTGGCCTTGCCAGTGTTCCTCTTGACTTCCATGTTGCCTGACCAGGTACTAGCCATCCGCGAGGTGGCTGTAGTGGGCTCCCGCCAACCGCCGGCGGCGCCGGTGGTGGAGGAGGAGCTCCCGAGCCTGACTCTGGCACGAACTGCTCGTCACTGATCATGCTCTTGTCATCCACTTCGATACTCTGCTGAGATTCGTCCAGTGCCTGTCGATCTCGCTTCCAGCTGTTGTCGTCTCGCAAGGTAACTCGCTGCGGAGCTGGTGGTGGAAACGGTGGTCTTGGCGGGATATTGCTGTCCGCCTCGATGATGCTGACGTCTCCATCCGGCCATGCCGTGTCGCTGATGTCGAATGTCTGCGGGCTTGGAGCTGCTGCCACCGCTCGTTCAGGAGCAGGTGGTGGTCCCGGAGGTGCTCCTCCGCCGTATGGCAGTCCTGCTGGAAGTGGTAGTTGATCGTGTTCGGGTCGAAGTCGGATTCCAGCTGCTGGAGGAGCTGGTGGAGCAGGAGGTCCAAGTCCAGGATGTACTTCTGCTGCTTGAGGATGTCCATGTCCAGGATGCTGTACTGCCTCTGCTGGTGCCGGAGGCGGTCCAGGTGGCGGTGGTTGTCCTCCTTGTTGTTGTACTTCCGCCACTGAGTCGCGGTCAGGTGATAGAGGCCATTGAAGAGGTAGGTCTAGCATGCTCTCATCGTCGGGATCGATCGCCGAGATGTCCGAGAAGTCGGGGATGACGTACTTCTTCGTTTCCTCGTCTTCTGTCATTGATGAGAAGGAGTAGAACAGGATACTGCACGCGTTGACGTCGCTCATGTTCGGAATGGCATTGATGATGTCCAATACCTGTCTGCTGGGATTGATGTCCGTTGTCACATACTGATCGCGTCTCGTGCAGTCCCAGGTCACCTGTCGTCCGAAAGTAGTTCCAGTAACCGCGTATAACCGTCGAACACATCTGCCAAAGACAATGCCGTCGATCTTGATTCCCCACTCGTCCTCTGCGCACTGCTGAGCTAGACTCCAGACCTTGGGAGGTGTCTCTCCCATACTGGATGAGGCTCGCATCTTGCCGTCGGCGCCAATCAGCATGCCCACGATCTGCGGCTTGAACGGAACCGTGCCTTCCACAATGTCAAGCATGTCGGTATAGTCCGTGACCAAGTACATCGAAGGTGGAGATGCTGTATGTTGACGCTCGTAGCTGTTGGTCCAAGCCTCTAGTCTCTGATGAATCCGAATGTGCCGCAGTGGAACGATGTAGGGATATCCATTCCATACCACGATCGCTCCTGTGCTCTTCATATGTAGTAGATCACATGGTCCTCGCCAGCCCTCTTGATCCTTCTTGCTCGGTGTGCGATACAAGTCCACTTTGTCACCGACTTTGATCCTCTCGATGTCCAGTTTCTGTGGTCGAGACTTGTTGGCTATGGCGAGGCGTTCTTCAACGATCGTCTTCAGGACATTCTGCTTGGATAACAATCGCATACGTACGTTCGACTCAAACGTGTCGGGTGAAATCTCGAGCGCGCCCTTATGGGCCATGGTGGTCGCCGAATTCTCGTCGTAGAAGTCCCTAGGAGTGTAGCCGAGAAGTGCGTTGGCGGGCGTGCTTCCTCCGAAGTTGAGCAATAAGTTCTGCGACATCGCCGCCTCGTACATTAGTGTCTCCTTGGAAATGTTGAGGCCCTCTCGCTTGGCGACCACCTCGTTCTTCAGCGCTATTGACTTAGTCATGCGAATGTGAGATTCCACCAATCCAGTAGTACTCTTCTCCTCTTTGTTGGTGTCCGTGCCGGCAAACTCTCGTTTGATCGTGTACCTGTCCAGCGTCGTTCCAACGAGGTCCGAGGTTAGAGCTCCTTCCTGATCCGATACGAATGTCTCCATGGGCCCGAAGAATCTGATCCAGCATTCTCCCATGCAACGTAGGTACTCTGGGGCCGTCTTGTCCTTCATCACTCCAATGACCTTGTATCTGATGTGCTCATCCACTAGAATGAGCCATATCATGTCCCACAGGAAGAATAAGTCGCCCTGAACTCGCTCGTTGAACTTCGTCGTGATGTGTGCGCGAAACGCTGGTCGGTGTAATGGCATGGCATACTTGCGACAACCTTCGCACAGATCCTTGACCACTTGTGGGCAGAGCTTGATGATGTTCGGTTCCACTCCAAGGGCCGCCAGTAGTCTCGCCATCTCATCAGGAGTAGCGTGCCAGAACTTCAGATGAAATCCCAGGAGCAATGCCAGTCGTGCTTGATCCGAAGCCGCCTCTTCGAGTTGATGTTTGAAGCGCTGCAAGTCGAAATTGGGCTTGATCACTATTTCCTTCTTGGGTGATTTACTGCTGATGCTCGGCTGGTCCGTGGTATCGCCCTTAGAACTCGTCTCCTTTCCTTGTGGATCAAGTCCTGGTGGTGGTTCTGGAACTTCTGAGCCTGGCTCATGAGCTGGTGGATGTGGAACTGCTGCCGCTGGTTCTGGTACAGGAACTGCTGCTGGTGCCGGTGCTGCAGGTGCAGGAGCCGGTGCCACCGCTTCCGCAGGAGCTGGAGGAAGATGTACTGGTGGTGGCCCAGCAACTCCAGGAGGATTCCGGTTGGGATCGAACCTGCACCCTTTTATTCTCGTATGTGGTGTCCCTGCCTTGTTTCCATGCTTGCACCTCTCGCACGTCCAGAAAAGAAGGTCCAATGGTGTCTTGAGTGTCATCTCGATGCGCTTGCCGATGTCCTTCAAGATGTTCTTGCACAGCTTCTCTGGGAAGATCTTGGCCTTCGATGTCTGGGCGCCTCCAACGAGCCAAGCATGGGGACGTACGCACTGACACTGAATTGCCGTTCTCCTCATGCGAAGGGATGCCATGAACTTCGTCCGTTTCTGGATGGGTGTGCCTTCTGCGTCCTGAGCTCCGTGCTGGCACTGGTCGCAGGTGTTATTGTACATGCGCTCGTCGCTCTGCAGCTCCTTCAAGGGTGACTCCTCCCAGATCGCGCTCTTGGCTGGGTTCTCTATGACGTAGTCCGTGCCGTCCAGGTTCGTGTTCTTGCATTCGTCGGATACCCATTGAAGTGCTGGAAGATCTGCTGAGCGATTCGCTGCCTTTCTCTCTGGATCTGCCGTCTGACTCGCCTGTGACCAGGGGGTACACTCTGGCGTGTAGAGTTTCACCTGGATACGGATGGCCTTTTGAAACCTGGTAATGATGTCCTGGTGTTCCTTCAGTCCGAGGTTCCAGCCGTATCTCATATCTGTTGGGAATAATACCGAGAATTCGCACTTCCATGCCCAGAATGACAAGGTACTGCTTCCCGAGAAGTGTTCCTGCATGTCCACGCTCGTGATCTTGTAATCTTGGAGATGTTTCAGGAAGCTGTCCGCGTTTCTGGGGGTAATGACCGTTAGTTTCGTCTTGGTGTAGAACTTCTCTGGGATACCCTGGTAGTTCTTCTGCATTCGTTCTTGTTGTTCCGGATTCAGGCCGTCTGGAATCATGTCACCAGTAAAGCCGCTGCCCTTGAACATGCCCCAGACCTTCCAGAAGTTTTGTGTTCTTGTAATAGTCGTTTTCCTCGTAGGATACTGGTGGTCTTGGGTGCGCTTGTCGTCTCCACAACTGTGTCCAGCGAATGCTGTCTTCGTGCTCAAGAAGTGGTGCGTGTTGTGAGCTGCGGGCTGGCCGATGTGATCCTTGATGCTCTCAATGCTCTTGCTGAGATGGTCCAGCTGCTTCAGAATTTCTGGGTTGGTCGTATCCCTGCTCATGCCCGAAAAAGTCGATGACTTCGCTCCGGTGCTAGTGTCCGCGGGTGCTGTGTCCACTTGAAACTCCGCCGATCTGCCTCCAGAGCGGGATGGTTTGAAGTCCCAGAATATTTGAAGATGCTCCAGAAGAACTCCATGAAGATATTGTTGATCAACTTCTTCTCGGATATGCTGGTTGTCCGTCGGGATGATGTAGTGCCGAGAATCCGTCAACAGGAGCCTGATATACACTGGTGTAGCTCGATTGCCAAGTCGTCGATTGTCAGGGAAAATCACCAGGATGCCGTCACCGTTGTCGAACATCGCCGAGAACATAATGGCCCTGTATCTGATCGAGGTTGGCAGTGGCATCAGAGCCGGGCACCAGCTTCCCATGCCTCCGATCATGTCTCCCGTGAACGTTGCGTCCTTCATGGCTGGGATGCGTAGTGGTAAGATCGCCTTGCCGATGCCGGGTGTAGGCTTGCCGTCGATGCCCGTGAACTGAGCTCGGGTTGGTCTGGATTCGATCTCTGCGCCGCCGAGAATCTCCTGCTGATATTCCCGTACCGTGTCCGTGCCGATGATGCCTGACGATGCACCAGGATCGTAAAGCAGACCAAACCTTTTAGTGCCTTTGATAGAATGATAGCTCGTGTTGACTTCGTGCACGTTGTGATTGTTCTGCTGTGACACTTGATCTTCGTAGCACAAGTTCTGAACTTCTCTGACAAGGAAATCCAGGCCTCCAGGAACGATTCCGCGAGGTAGGCGACGGGGTTCGGCTTCCTCGTCTTTGTCGAAGGCAGAGGCATGATCAGGAGAGCCCATGTCTGAAATAAAGTCTCTAGTCGGAGCTCTCCGAGTCGGTCTTGGTGATGCTGGTCCTGCTGCCTGTGCCGAAGGAGCCAAGGTGGGTTTCGATGCTGACGCTGAGGAGGTCTCTTGAAATCCTTGTCCCATGTCTGGTGACTCCGGGTCGTCCAGGCTGTAGGAGGGTACTGTCTGCAGTGAAGACCAGGATGAACCATGATGGACTTCTGTTCGATTGTTGAAGGTCCACAGCGCATCCTTATTCTGGGTCTTGGTTCTCGTCGCATACCAACTGCCGTAAGTGGTACTCCAGTCCCAATCATCGTCGTAGTACTCCTCGTCGTAGTCATCACCATAGTGGCCCTTGCTCTTCTTGCCTTTGCCTTTGCCTCTGCCACGGTAACCTTTTCCTCGTCCTTTGCCTCGACCGCGGCTCTTTCCGCCACGATACTTGCCCTTGCCGTTGTTCGAGTCCGACTTGCTCTTGCCGTTCCCTTTGTTGTCGTCGCCTTTCTTGGTGTCCTTCTTGCCTCCGGCCGGGCAGTCTTCAGATCGATGCCATCTAGAGCCGCACTTGCTGCAGTTGCCTGGGTTTCCTTTCTTGCCCTTGCCGGATCCCTTGTACGCCTCGTCATCTGCTGCTGAGGTCCTGGGTGGAGGATACTGCTCGTCATATTGTTCTTCCTCGTCCCACCACTCGTCATCCTCGTAGTACTGCCACTGGCCGTAGTCGTCGTAGTAGCCGTAGTAATCCCAGTATTCTTCTTCATCTGAGTCGACCCAGAAACCTTCGTACTGTTCTGGGTTGTTCTGAGCCAGTGACTGCTTGGCGAGACGCGTCATGATAGCTTTGATGTCATTATACCGTCTGAGGTCCCCGTCGATCTTGAGTTTGATGTCGTCGACCTTCTTGATGGAGAGGTCGCATCCCTGAAGCAACAAGTAACTCCGTCCAACTGCGTTGATATTGAGTCCTGCTTGGTCTGCCGCTTCATCATACACAAGTTCGAAATCTGAAATATATTGCCCGAGATCTCGGGGCCCTCTCTTGAATGAAAAGAATTTGTCGAGTGCGACTCCGACGGTGTCTTGATCGTGCAGCCCGTACTCGCCTTCAAGCCAACGAGTGAAGAGAGAGAGACCTGAGGGATGCGCTTGTGCTCCGTGTAGCTCATCTGCTTCCGTTCTTTCCAAGGCGAATGCATTCTCTCCAATGTACTCTCTACCATCCCGTTCAACCTTGAACCTCAACGCTTGCTTATAAACTCCTCCTTGAAGACGCTGCAACACAAGAAGAGCTGCCACTCCGTCGTCGTCGACGTTCTTGGTTCTCCACCACAGCGACAACTTTTGTAGGTATTTCTTCACGCTGTACTTCGGAATGCCCGGCTTCCAGCCGGGAGGAATCT
>CAUYUJ010014794.1:110000-147500 GCA_963575745.1 Prorocentrum cordatum
GCCCTGCCGCACCCTCCTCCTCATCCTCCTTGTCTTCAGCCCTTGAGGTTCTGTACGAGCCCCAGGGGGGGGAGGGCCAAGAAGGACCTCGGAACGTCCGCAGCAATATGCACTTTGCTGCGGGCTCTCTGGAAGCGTTCACGGGAACCTCTTCCAGTTGTCTTGGAATCCTCTTGTGTGAAGATGGGGGGGGGGGGACGGGCGGAGCAACGGCGGTCGGGCCGCGAGGACGATGATGGGCCCCCTTGGGACCGCCTGGCGAGCCCCCCGGGTCCGGCTTGGAGCCCTCTTCTTCGGCCTCGGGGGCCTCGTGCCCATGCGCGGGGCCCCTTCGGGCTGCTGCCGTCAGGGCCCCCACTCCAGCCGGCTTGAGCGTCTCCGGGGGCGGCGCGTGGAGAGTTGTGGAGGCCCTTTCGCAGGCAGCACACCGGAAGCAGGAATGCCGTTTTCTGTTTGCCAAAAAAAATTGTTGGGGCTCGATCGGCGGGGGAGATGGAAGCCGAGTCGGACCCGAAAGTGATGCGACCATTTTTTATCGGGAAGAGGTCGCGTTACTTTCGAGTCCTGGGAGCTCTAAAAGCACCGTCGTGGAGCTCCTCTGGGGCCGCCTTGGGGGCATAGTGGGACCATCTTAGGGGTGTTTGTGCTCGTCGTGGGGCTCCTTTGTTTCAGCCTAGGGATGCCCTGGCACTCACGGGTGTTCCCTTGACCATCGGAAGAGGCTCGTCGCATCTTGGAACCCTCTTGTTCCCTCTTGGGGCCCCGGCCGACCTCAATACGTGTATTCATGAAGTTGGTGCACGGTTTAGCTACGCAAATTACGTATCTCGCGAGAAAACGCAGGTGAAACAAATGAGCGCCACGACGAGCCCAGACTCCCCTAACGTGGTCCCAACATGCCCCCGAAGACGGCCCAAGAGGGGCTTCAAGACGGTCCTTTCGAAACTTCCAGGGCCTGACAGTAATGCGACCTTCTTCTTATACAAAAAACGGACGCATCCTCTTCGGGTCCGGCCCAGCTTCCATCTCCCGAGCCGATCGAGCAACAAATGCTCTCTTTTGTGGGGATGTAGTGGTTTTCGTTTTTTCTTTTCTGGACTGCCTCTAAGAATGCTCCACGATTCTCCACGCACCGCCCCTGGAGGCGCTCAAAGCGGCTGGAATTGGGGCCCTGGCTTCTTCCAATGGTCAAGGGGACACTCGAGAAAGCCACGGCACCCCCAGGATGAAACAAATGAGCCCCAAGAGGAGCCCAGACGCCCTCAAGATGTTCCCAATCTTGTACCCACAAGTCGACCCAACTAGAGAGTCAAGAGAGCCCTGAGACAGCTCCAGAGGAGGCTGGCAGATGTTGTAAGGATGTCCCGAGCGAAACCGCCGATACCGACCAAGTTTGGTCGGGGTTGAGCGTCCTCCAAAGGGCTCAAAAGATGACCCAAGAGGGCCCCCAGAGGGACCCAAGAGGGACCCGAGGGAGGCCCAAGAAAGCCTCCAAGACGGCTCGAGAGCCCCACGAGAGCCATAAGGCAGCCCCAGAGGAGCCGGGCACATTTTGTGAGGATGTCCCGAGCGAGACCGCCGATGCCGACCAAGTGTTGTCGGGATGGGCTCCCCCCAAAGCGGCCCAAAGGTGGCCCGAGAAGGGCTCGAGAGGGGCCCGCAGGGCCCCGAGGGTGTCTAAGAAGGCCTCCAAGACGGCCAAGAGAGTCAAAAGGGCCCTCCCAGAGAAGCACCGCCCTTACAATGACCTCCTCCCCTCCTTGCCTCCAGTTTCGTTCTCGCCAGTATCGGTGCCTCCCTGTGCCTCTCTGCATGAGGCTTGGCTTTGAACATTCATGTGTGTGTTTTACGCGTATGTTCGTACGCACATGTTTATGTTTACATACATATCTATGTATATGCACATCACATGTCATGTATACATTTTCACATATTATACACGACAAGCGGAAATGAATGTAGGCATACGCATGTACGGTTTCCAGAAACCAGCAACCGTACATGCCAACATGTTCCCGTTCGAGCGTGACAACTGCGTGCCAGACGTCAGCGGAGATGACGAGGAGGAAAAGGGCGGGGAGGGTGGACGTGGCGAGGAGGGAGTGGGGGACGAGGAGTCAGGAGGGAGTGTGGGGGTGGGGAGGGGGGAGGGCGAGAAGTGGGGAGTGGGCGAGGAGTGTGGGGAGGGGGGGGTGGATTGGGGGTGAGTGGGAGGGAGGGGGAGAGTGAGGGGGAGGGGGGGGGGCGGAGGGGGGTAAGGAGTGGGGAGTGGGAGGTAGGGGAGGGAGGAGGGAGTGGGCGAAGAGTGAGGGGAGGGATGGAGGAGGGAGTGCGGGAGGAGGAGTGAGGAGGAACGAGGGAGAGGGAGAAGGCCGGGGGGACGAGGAGGGAGGTGGGAGGAGCCCGCAGCCCAGGCGACCTGGAATCCCGACCCCCCCCCAGACCCTGAGAAATCACGTTGTCTTTTTGTTGGCACTGTTGCCAAACAAAGTTTTGGGCATTTGACACAAGGAAGCCGCTGAGGCGGATTTTTCAATTCTCAGGGGCAGGGGGATCCGCAGCCCAGGCGAATTCCTGACCCCCAGATCCCCAGACCTTCCCTCCTTAAAACAATTGAAGACACTTAACCATTATGTTTCCCATTGTTGTGCTCGATTCTTCTGTTTGAGATGAGTTTTGGAATTCCCATTCAGCCAGTTTGCTTCCCATTTTTGTTTTCGTGTCTTCTGTTTGAGATGAATTTTGGAAATCCCAGGGGCAGGGGACTCCGCAGCCCAGGCGAGCAGGAATCTCACAACCGCCTGAGCCAGAACTTAGGACGACTGTTCTTTTTGTACGCCATTTGTAACCAGGTCCCCCAAGCAAAACACCAACAGTTCTCAGGGGCGGGGGGGTCCGCAGCCCAGGCGACCAGGAGTCCCCAAACCCTCAGACCCTCATAACTCCCAATTCTTAACTTATCCTTACAAGATCGAAACATTAAAAAGCGTTTGGACCTGTTGGGCAAGAATTTGGAATTTCCAAGGGGCCGGGAAATCCGCAGCCCTGGCGACGAGAAAACTCCCGAACCCTCCAGGCCCCCAGAAGATCAAACTTGCCCAGACTTTGTTCCAGCTTCTCATTCTTATTAAGAGTAGGAATTCGCAGGGGCCGCGGGATCCGCAGCTCACGCGACCAGGAACCCCGAACCCTTTAGACATCCACAACCGAAACAACTGATCAAAGTATTGAATCGGATTTGGATTTTTTCAAAAACTCACATGTTGTTTCACTGAAGCATTGAACTTCTCAGGGGCCAGGGGAGCCAGAGCCCAGGCGTCCAGGAACCCCGTAAACCCAACAGAGGGAGACAGGAAGAGGTATGTGATGGAAGGAGGAGGGGGAGGAGGAGGAGGAGGAGGAGGAGGAGGAGGGGGAGGAGGAGGACAGAGGAGCGACAAGGGGCAAGAGGCTGGATACCAGTATCCCCTCCTGTTCAGCGTGCCCTCGGTCGCGAGGCGGCCCCGGGGAATTTAGCGCTGTCGACGGTGCTTCAGCCTCGGGACGCCCGCGCCGCGACGCCCGGGGCGCCAGCTGGCGCCGGCCCCTTCCGGTATGATGATGATGCTGATGCTGATGCTGATGATGATGTTGATGATGGTGATGGTGATGATGATGGTGATGACGATGCTTTTGAGTGTGGTGATGATGATGATGATGATGATGATGATGATGATGATGATGATGATGCTGATGATGATGATGATGATGACGGTGATGAGGCTGGTGATGATGATGAGTATGATGATGACGATGATGAGGATGCCGATGCTGCTGATGATGATGGTTGTGGTGGTATTGATGATGATACTGATGCTGATGATGCTGCTGCTGATGATGATGCTGCTGCTGCTGATGATGATGGGGATGATGATGAAGATGATGATGCTGATGCTGATGATGGTGATGATGATGATGTTGCTGCTGCTGCGTATGATGATGCTGATGCTGTTGCTGCTGATGATGATGCTGATGATGTTGATGATGATGACGATGATGAGGATGCTGCTGCTGCTGATGATGATGATGACGAAGATCTGCTGTTGCTGCTGCTCTTGCTGATGCTGCTGCTGCTGCTGATGATGATGATGATGATGATGCTGAGGATGCTGATGCTGATGATGATGATGATGCTGCTGCTGCTGCTGATGCTGATGATGATGATGATGATGATGATGATGATGATGATGATGATGATGATGATGATGATGATGATGATGATGATGATGATGATGATGATGATGATGATGATGACCGAGAGAGCGCTTAGCACCGAGGCCACGCACACCCCCTCTTTGGCGCCAGCTGGCTCGCCAGCCTCATGTCCTGCCGCCCCGGGCCGCCCTAGACTGGCGGCGCGCCCCCCCCCCCCCCCCCCTCGGCCTGACATCCGCCGGCGTGCTGCTGCTCAATCCGCGGCCCCAGAGGTCCTGACCCCTTGCCTAGAGGCAGTTTGTCGCCCTGGATCCGTTTCCGCTGGTCCTGAGCCCGATCACGGGCCTGGGATTATGATGTTCCAACCTGCCGGGAAGAATTTCGAGCACCAATTATCGAAGCAAGAGGGGAAGCTGGAGGGTTTCGCGTGTCGGGCCCTGCGAGGTGATACTCGTTCGACATTGTTTCGTTACTTTTCTGGGTGCTCGATTTTTTTTCGGGGATGTGGTCCTTAAGCCTGGGAGGCCGGAGTCGAGGCCGCACACGCTTGGATGATTCCAAGCACACGTGGACGGCGCAGGGCAGAGGATCGAGGCCCCGAGGGCACGCCGAGGTGGACCTCCCCCCCCGGGGGGGGGAGGACCGCCGAGGAGAGGCCCCGAGGGCCCCCGCCCGATGGAGGCCTCCACGGCACGCCGGGGGGCCTCCCGAGCGCGCCGAGGGGCCCTCGGAGGGGGCCCCCGCCGAGGGGGGGGCGCCTCGGGCGCCCCCGCCGCGGGCCGCCCGCGGGGTCCCGCGGGGCGCCCCCGCCCCTGCACGGTTTCCCCCGGGGCCGTAGGCGACCCAGGAGGAGGAGAGGAAGGAGGAGGAGGAGGAGGAGGAGGAGGAAGAGGAGGAGGAGGAGGAGGAGAGCAGCAGCAGCAGCGCAGCAGCAGGCGGAGGAGGAGTGGGCGAGGAGCGGAGGAGAGAGGAGGAGGAGGCGGGAGGAGGAGGAGGAGGAGGAGGAGGAGAGGGAGGGGCGGAGGAGAGGAGGTAGGAGAGGAGGAGGAGGAGGAGGAGGCGGAGAGGAGAGGAGGAGAGGAGGGGCGAGGAAGGAGGGAGGAGGAGGAGGAGGAGGGGAGGAGGAGGAGGTAGGAGGGGTAGGAGATGAGGAGGAGGAGGAGAGGAAGGATGAGGAGGAGGAGGAGGAGGAGGAGGAGGAGGAGGAGGAGGGAGGAGGAGGAGTAGGCGGAGGAGGAGGACGGGTCGCCTAAGCCTTTCGGAGAAACCCTCCCCCCGCCCCCTGGAGAGGCCCGCGCGGGCGAGGGCGTGGCGGCGGCGCCCGGCGCGGAGCTGCGGGCGCCTGGCGCGGATGCGGCCGCCTCGGAGGTGGCCGCCGCGCCCGCGGAGCCGCGCGCGCGCCCCGCGGGGGCGCCGAAGGATCGCCGCGGAGGGTTGTGATGTCCCTACCTGTTTTAGCCCTGATCACCAGAAACAGTTTCGAGCACCAAGACAGTTACCCCGAGGTCCAGCGCATGGAAAAAATCAAGACGGAAGTTTGTCGCACTTCTCGGCCTCTAGGGGCCCTCGCCAGGCCCCAGGACTGTCGAACAACGATTCAGGATGAAAAACCGGTCCCGGGAAATGGGTCCAGACGTCCAGGGACCCCGCGATGAAAAAATCACGATTTCGGATCTCTGGGTACCGAAACTTGAGGGTTTTCACGTGCCGGGCCCTTGGAGGCGATACTCGTTCGACGTTGTCTCGACACTTGTCTAGGTGCTCGAATTAACCCCATGCCCACGATAATAATGTACCCCCCCTTAAGTCGTTAGAGTTTTTTATCGTCGACCAATAAGAGTTTGGTCGGGGGCGCGGGGGCGCGGAGGCCGAACTTCATTATCACTGGGAAAGTTCGCCATCGAGGTTACTTCCTTCTCATGCTTCTCGTGCTCTTCCTCCTTCTCATCATTCTCATATTTTTTTTCTTATTTATCTCTCTATCTCTTTCTATTTCTTTTTCTTCTTGTCTCCCTGCCCCCCCTGAACTTGTTTATCGCTGGGGTTGATTATCCTGGGAGAACTAAGCACATGAGCTACCCTACACGAGCAGATGAAACTTTTAATTTTCATTACGCGTTTACAAATTAAATATAATAAGTTTTGAAATTTGGATTTTTGCTTCTTCCTCTTCCTCTGCTTCCCCTGCTCTTCCTCCTTCTCATCATTCTGCTCTTTCTTTTTTTTTTGTTTCTCTCTCTCTCTCTTTCTATTTCTTTTTCTTCTTGTCTCCCTGCCCCCCTGAACTTGTTTATCGCTGTGGTTGGTTATCCTGGGGGAACTAGGCAGAGCGAGCAGATGGAATCCTTAATTTCCATCAAGCGCTTACAAGTTAAATCTAATCAGTGCTGCACTTTGGATTTTCGCTTCTTCCTTCTCCGCTCCTCTCTCCTCCCCCTGCTCCCCCTGCTCTTCTTCTTTTCCTTATATATATGCATGTTCTTTGGATTTCCTTTTCTCTCTGGCAGCTTGATATCTCTTTATGCTGGCTCTGGTGGGCAACTTTTATTATCCCCCGATAGCCCTGAAGTTTATTATCCCTTAGGGTTTATTATTGGGGGCATGGGGTTACTTTTGGGATGTGGTGCTTGAGTACGATGGGAGCAACATAAGCGAAGGGGCGCTGTCGTCGTCGATCGGGCGGGCGGTAATGGGGGGTGACCTACATGCCCAGACCTCCTCGCGTCGTGGGAACACATCAGGATGGTAGGTTTTTCACTGTTTTCGGCCTCGGGGGGCCTTCGCCAGGCCTCGGGACAGTGAAAAAATGAATCACGCCCGACATTTTTGGCCCGAAACCTACCCGCACCCCCCTCCGTGCACCCACCACGCCCCCACCACGCCCTCACCACGCCCCGGCCCCCCCACCCTACGAGAGCTCAGTGCTTGGGACCCCCCCAACCAACAGCTTCTTGCCCGAACCCTACCCACACACCCCACCGCCCCCCGGTGCCATGGGCAAGCGAACACAAAAGAAAACCAGAGCAAGGCAGCGCAAGGCCAAACAGAGAGCAGGCAAGATCCTTCGAATAAGACGAATGGCGACGAAGGTTGCGAAGATCACCCAAGGCTTGTCCACCACGGGCGTCTCCCCGCAGGAGTCGTACGGGCACGAGGTCTGGGGCATCGCACCTAGCCGCATATTACAACTACGAAGGATGGCAATGCGATCGGCCGCTGGTACTGGACTTGGGAGGTGTCTATCCACGGGCATGGCGGTACTGTACCACCCCAAGGACCCAGGCATCAGCTTACGGAGGCAGCTAGTCAGCGAATGGCTACAACAATGGATGCACCACCCTGAGCTCCACAGACGAGTACGCCAAGTATGGGGCCCAACGTACCGCAAGCTAGTCAGAGCAGGATCTAAGATGTGGCGCAAGGTGAATGGACCAGTGGCGGCAATACAAGCTACTTTGATCGCGGCAGGGTGGAAGCCAGAGCAGGCTGCGCTCTTGAAGCGACCTACGCAGCAAGGAGACGAACAATGACAGCTCCCTTTCATTGACGACGACGGCAAGTGCGACATCGATGCCATAGAATATACTCAATTGCTAGAAGACCAATGCGGACATATGGGCACGTATCAAGCGCGCAATCATGGACACAAGCCCCAGGCAGATCGAAGTGGAGTGGACCCCCTCACATCAGGACGAGGAGGAGGCAGAGCTGATCAACCCGATTTACGCGATGGGCAATAGTTTCGCAGACGCTGTAGCGACAGTTGCAGCGGAGGCATCATGGGACAGAGTGAGCAGGCCCCTACCTCGCACGGATGAATGGGACGCGATCTGTGCACACGTCAGACTTCGAGCACGGCAGGCTTTGGCAGACACAGCGAGCACGGATCCCTGGTGCGCAGAGAGACCCTCCACGGCCAAGCCCACGGTAAAGCGAGACAAGCAGCAGGAGATCATCAGCAGCGCCAAGCAGCACGACGTGGTCAAGCTCAAAAATAAGTTTTTCTGTACAGCGCGCAGACAGTATATCGCAGTGGACGCCCTGAACGAGTTCGCGAAGACGGAGTGCAACGCCTCGTTCACCACGGCAAACGAGATCGTGGAGGTCAAGGGGCGACAGGTTTATGGGCAATGGGAAGATACACCAGAGTCATGCTATCAGTGAATGGGCTCGGTATGGTCTGCTTTTCTGTGCACGGTGTGCGGCGTATGGCACGACCATTGGTAAGAGGTTGAGGGAGCCGTGTGACGAGACGATCACCAAGTACGGGCAAGATGCGCTCAACAGGATACGAGATGGGCGATACCCTGGCTATAAAGCACCACCGAAGGCGGCACAAGAGGCGGAGTTGGCACGGACTGTGAGGGAGTTGCGGGATCAGGAGCGCATGGCCCCACATGTGGAGCAAGCCCCCTCGGTGCTGACAACCCCCCCACCAGAACCACATCCACAGCCTCGACCTAGAAGGACAGTGAAGCGACGACCAGCAGCGAGATGCACACCACCAGCAGTACATCCTGCGGATAGCGCAGACGAGGGCCAGCTTACTGCACAGCCCGGGACGAAGGCAGATTACGACGACCCAGACCTGCAGCGGGACCTAGACGATTTTTTCGGAGATCCCCAGCGCGGCGATGGGGTTAGACCGCATAGTGCCCCTGCGTGGCGAGGGGTTAGGCCACGGCAGTCCCCAGCGCGGTGAGGGGTTAGACCGCAATGGTGAGCAAGACGCGGACTTATTGACCAACAGTGTGGTAGACAGGACCTCGCAACTAACAGAGCGGACCCACACCCTGGGAAACCGACAGGCTGAACGCGAGGGGGAGGGCTTGGCCCGCGGATACCACGTGAACCGCGAACACAGCGACTGGAATAGTCGGGGGACCGCTCCCGAGCCAGTGGGCGGTACCATCAAGGATGGGGACAGTGCGAGGTTTGGCGTTCCCCCGCGCGGTGAGGGGTTAGACCGCAGCAGCAGTGATCCCCAGCGCGGCGAGGGGTTAGGCCACTTTCTCCCCCAGCACGGCGAGGGGTTAGGCCGCAGCAATGGATCGACAGCGAGCTCGAGCAGGGTGCCGCGGGCACCGACTGGCGACTACATCGAGCTAGAGCTGTATGACGGGTATGACAACGATGTTCCCCAGCACGGTGAGGGGTTAGACCGTGCCCGACCCCAGCACGGCGACAGTGCGGGGCAATGCGATCCCCAGCGCGGTGAGGGGTTAGACCGCAGCAACCCCCAGCGTGGCGAGGGGTTAGGCCACCGACCCCAGCGCGGTGAGGGGTTAGACCGCTCCCTGCCCCAGCGTGGCGAGGGGTTAGGCCAGGTCCCTGACGAGCCCAGAGAGCATAACGCGGACTTCGTCACCGACATGGTGGTAGACAGGACCTCGCAACTAACAGAGCGGACCCATACCCTGGGTAACCGACAGACTGAACGCGAGGGGGAGGGCTTGGCCCGCGGATACCACGTGAACCGCGAACGCAGCGAGCGGCATTGTCAGGAGACCTCGCCCGAGCTAGAAGACAGCAGCATCAAGTATGACAACAGTGCGAGACTCGGCGTCCCCCCGCGCGGTGAGGGGTTAGACCGCAGCAGCAGACCCCAGAGGGACAAGGGGTTAGGCCACAGGCCCCAGCGCGGAAAGGGAGTCGACCGCACCGATCCCCAGCGTGGCGAGGGGTTAGGCCACTCTACCCCCCAGCGCGGCGAGGGGTAAGGCCGCAGCAGTGGAATGGCAGCGAGTCCGGGCACGTTGCCACGGGCACCGACTGGCGACTATTTCGAGCTAGAGCTGCATGCCGACGATGACGACGAGGTCCCCCAGCACGGTGAGGGGTTAGACTCCACCCGACCCCAGCACGGCGAGAGTGCAGGGCAAGGAGATCCCCAGCGCGGTGAAAGGGTTAGACCGCAGCAGCATTCACCTGCGCGGCGAGGGGCTAGGCCACCGACCCCAGCGCGGTGAGGGATTAGACCGCTGTCTGCCCCAGCGTGGCGAGGGGTTAGGCCACATAATTCCCCAGCGCGGCGAGGGGTTAGGCCGTAGTGGGTTTGCTTCGAGTTCGAGTTGGTCGGCATCGGTACAGCCCGCCGACTACGTAGAGCTGGAGCTCTACGATGAGGATGACGAGGCGCCAGGCCCGTCGCCCGCCAGCGGCGTGACACAGGCGCAGACCTGTGCGCCTGTCACCGCCGCCGCCGCCCGCTCGCCGTGCGAGAACCCCAGAGTGCCCGCGACCTTGGCACCTGGGAGTGGGCCCCCGCTGGGAAACGGGCCAGCGGGCGGCGGTGAAAGAGACTGATGGATTAACCACGGCTCGCCATGTCGCGCTGGGGCCTCGGTGTCAGCGCGGGGTGGCGACTCTAGTGGCGTGCCTAACCTAATCCTCCTCCTCCTCCTCCTCCTTCTCCTCCTCCTCCTCCTCCTCCTCCTCCTCCTCCTCCTCCCTCTTCTCCTCCTCCTCCTCCTCCTCCTCATTATCTTCCTCCTCCTCCTCCTCTTCCTCATCCCCCTTCTCCTCCTCCCTCCTCCTCCTCCCTCTTCTCCTCCTCCTCCTCCTCCTCCTCCTCCTCCTAAGCTTCCTTCCATCCTCCTCCTCCTCCTTCTCCTCCTCCTCCTCTACTTTCTCCTCCTCCTCTTCCCTCTCCTCCTCCTCCTCCTCCTCCTCCTCCTCCTCGTCCTCCTCCTCCGCTTCCCTCTCCTCCTCCGCCTCCTCCCCCTTCCCCTCCTCCCCCTCCTCCTCCTCCTCATTATCTGTCCTTCTCTCCCCTCCTCCTTCTCCTCCTCCTCCTCCTCCTCCTTCTTCCTCCTCCTCCACCTCCTCTTTCCCTCTCGCCTCCTCCTCCTCCTTCCTCCCTCCTCCCCTCCTCCCTCGTCGTCCTCCTCTTCCTGCTCCTCACTCCGCCTCTCTCCCTTGCCCCCTCCTCCTCCCTCCTCCGCGCGTCGTCCTCCTCCGCCTCCTCCTCCCCTCCTCCTCCTCCTCCTCCTCCGCCCTCTCCGCCTCCTCCTCCTCCTCCTCCTCTCCTCCTCCGCCTACCTCCTCTCCTCATCCTTCCTCCTCCGCCTACCTCCCTCCTCCTCCTCCTCCTCCACTCCCTCTCCTCCTCCTCCTCCCTCTCTCCCTCCTCCTCCTCCTCCTCCTCCTCCCGCTCTCGCGATCTCCTCCTCCTCTTTCTTCCTCCTCCTCCTCCCTCCTCCTCCTCCTCCTCCTCCTCCTCCTCCTCCTCCTCTCCTCTATCTTCACTCCTCTTTCCGGCCTCCTGATAAGACATCGCTGGGCCCTACGCATGTTCGGGGGGGGGGAGGGGGGGCGGTCGCTCCTCGTTGCCCCCCTCAGCGCTGGAGGAGGCGCGGCTCGAGGCACTGGCCGGGAGATGGCGCTCGCGAGGAGCCCCTTGCAAGGTTTGGGCTGGACCGACACTCTGGCAAGGCTCGGGGCTGCGCACGGAGGTCGCCCCTGCGGGCCTCAGCGGGCCGCCGAGGCAGCCCGGGGCGGACTCGACACCTCCGCCGCGGGGGGGGCGCTCCGCGCCCTGGAGCTGGGGTGTTGGGACCACCCTGGACATCAGAGGAGGAATAGATGCCGAAACCGCTGCGCTTCCCAGAGAGTCCTTGTCGCCACGGCTGGATTCTCCTCGGGATTCTTGTCCGAGCGCGCGCCGGGAGAGGTCCTTGGAGTATGGCGGTATGGGCACCTTTTGCCTCACCCCCCTCCCACAGGACCAGCCTGGGGGCCTCTTAAGACCAGCGGGGCCGTCTGTGCGCAGCCTCCAGCCTTGCCATGCCGCACCCCGTGACATGTTTGCCCTCCTTCTCCCCGCTTGTTGCTGGGCGTCGGGTGGGGGGCCCTCGTCGGCCGCGGCCCGGCGCGGCCCAGAAGACGGGCCAGGACGGTGGTCGGGAGGGGTTCGGACGTCTTGTTTGGGCGGGTTGTTCGTCGGGGAGGGTGGGGGAGGGCCTTGACGTCTGGGCCTTGTAGGCAATGCCGCTGTCTTGTTCGCTCTGTCTCGGGCTCTGGGGCCCTCACGGATCAAGCCAGCTCGACAGATCAGCGGATCAAGCCAGCTCGACAGATCAGGCACAGGCATGCGGGTCGAGGGCATCGGTCGGCGGTGTGACTGCCCGTTTCTGGAAAGGCCTCGTGGTCGAAAGAGCGAGGGGCTGAACTCTCACCAGTGTCCTCAGCGTTTCTGGAGCTGCTCGGACAGACGCACGCACAGCGTGAAGGTCGATCCTCCCAACAGTCAAGAGCACCGCTTCAAGGATGGGCGAGCCGATGTACCCCACCCGACGAGGCGGGGCTATCCCTCCCTACCCTCAGGGCATGCAGCAATACACTACAGTCTCACTCCTCTTCCTCCTCCTCCTCCTCCTCCTCCTCCTCCTCCTCCTTCTCCTCAATCCCCCCTTTGCCCTCCTCCTCCTCCTCCTCCTCCTCGTCCTCCTCCTCCTCCTCCTCCTCCTCCTCCTCCTCCTCCTCCTCCTCCTCCTCTTCCTCATCCCTCCTCCTCCTCCTCCTCCTCCTCCTCCTCCTCCTCCTCCTCCTCCTCCTCCACTCCCCGGCTGAGATCGGGAGGCGGGCGGGAATTGCACATTGGGTGGTTCCCTGGTCCTCTGCAGCCGCGTGTGGGGAGGCGTGGCGCGAACGAGGGGGCCACTGCGAGGGGGGCGGCCTCCCGAGAGAAGGCATGGGGCCTTCCTGGACGGGCCCCGCCCGCCAGAAGCCGCGCGCCGCAACAACGGCGGCGACGACGACGACCACGGTGACGACGACGACGACGACGACGACGACGACGACGACGACGACGACGACGACGACGACGACGACGACGGCGGCGGCGGCGGCGGCGGCGGCGGCGGCGGCGGCGGCGACGGCGACGACGACGACGGCGGCGGCTGCGGCGGCGGCCAGCGTCTGGCATTGGCCTCGCACGTCGGTGGCTCGGCGAGGAGGGGCGCGGCGGCTCTTGCGTGCCGCGGCCGCCGCGCCCCATCCGCCCCCCATTGCCTCCGGCGATTGCCTCCGGCGGCGGCGGCGGCGGCACCTCCTCCGTGCTGCGAGCCGCCAACCGCTCCCGAGAGGGGCGCCGCCTTCCCGGACCTCCTCGAGCTGCGAAGAAATCACGGCGGAAAGTTTTCGCCAGAACAAATCACGACGGACAGTTTTCGCCATTTTCGGCCTCCGGGGGACCGGGACCGTCAACAAACGACTCGGGATGAGGAACCGGTCCCGGGGACGGGGTCCAGGCCTCCGGGGGTCGACGCTGTGACAAAAATCACGGCGTCGGGGGTCCGGGTTCGGCGCCTCGTGCCCTCGGGCGGAGGGCCGCGGCGGGCCCGGCGGAGGCCGAGGCAGAGGGTGGCGGCGAGTCCGCAGGCGGAGGGCGGCGGACGCGGCAGCGGGACGTCAGCAGTCTGCAATGCAGGCGTTCCAGAGCGGGCAGATGCGGGGGGGGAGAGGAGGGGGTGATGGGCTTGTCTTCCACCACCACCAGAAGTTGGAGGGGGGAAGGAGGTGGAGGAGGAGGAGAGGAGGAGGAGGAGGAGGAGGAGGAGGAAGAAGAAGAGGGGGAGGAGCACCCCCCCCTCCAACTTCTGGTGGTGGTGGTGGAAAACAGGCCCATCAGGGAGGGGGGCCCGCCCAGAAGTCGCCGGGCGCACGATCGTGCATGGCTGATGGTGCCACCCGCTCCCGCCCAGGACGCGGCCAGCAAGGTCCACGATCTCATGCAGGACGCGCGGGGCAGGAAGGTGAGGAGGAGGAGGAGGCGGAGGAGGAGGAGGAGGAGGAGGAGGACCAGTGTAAACACAAGGCTCATCAACGATGTTGACATACACCCTCCCTCCAAGATCTCTCTTCATAGGCCCCTACAAGGGGTCATTTCCACTCAGGGAAGTGCCCCGTTGGGGGACAACTGTGAGAACATTTTGAAGCGTGGCAGAACACCATTCTCAGGACTTCAACGCCATGGGTTAAGCTCACGGTTGATTACGTCTTGGCGATCCTGAACCGTGCCAGAACACAATTCTTGGGACTTCACCACCGCGTGGCACTTGCGAGTGTTTAATTCGAATGTGCGCGGCGCTGAGGCGAGAACCACATGTTGCAAACGGCTCGTCCTCAATCAGGTCGGGCATGTCCCTTTACAGGCGGATTTTGGACGAAACATTAAACATGCCCCAAGCATTGTTTTTTTGGAGGGTCTGCGGGTCGAAAGCGATTGGTCTGCGGGTCGAGAGCGAGCCTCTTCCGGTTAAGAGCTAGGCGGACCAAGCAAAATACTAATAGGGGAAACAGGGCGCGGGCGGGCGGGGCCTCAGGCGGCCGGGGGGCGCGGGGTGCAGGCGGTGCTGAAGAGCTTGCACAGGAAAAGGTACACCTTGGACAGGAGCCGGGGGCGAAGTCACGGAGGGTGAGCGGTGTGGTGTTGCCGTCGACGGCGTTTCAAAATCACCATCCTCGAGTGCTGCGTGCGGAAGGACGTGAAGAGGTCGACGTCCAGGGGGAAGAAGTCCACCATGAAGGCGTTGAGCAACGTGTGCCACCAAATGGTGAGGAGAGGCCCAGGGGATGAGGAGGACCACGAAGACGATGTGCAGCGTTGTGCCACCGGGTGGTCGGTAGCGGCTTGGGGCGGTAGTCCAATCCGCGTCCAGGGAGCAGCCAAGAGGTGCGGCCAGAAACAGGGCCGTCTGTGCCCGACTGGATGTCGGTGGTGTGCAGGGAGGAAGCCTGACCTGCACAGTCAGCGTGTGAAGACGGGCGGGAGCCACACACGATGCGCTGACGATCGCATGTCCAAGGGCCGGGCCTGAGCCGCGCTGCCCAGGGCAAGCGGGGCCGCCGAAGCGGCAAGGTGCAGTGCCCAGCACCGGGCCGGAGCCGCGCTGTGCCGGGCGCCGCCGCCATGGGAGGGGGGGGAAGCGAGCGGGGGGGGGAAGAAGCGAACAGGGAGGAGAGAGGCCGGCATCCCGCGCCAGCCGAAGTCGCGTCAGCTTGCGCCGGGTTGCTCACGTGGGGACAAGCCCCAATGAGTACAGGTTGGGACGCAAGGTCCCATTGCAGGTAAAGGGGCGTGCCGCGCAAGTCGCCGCTGTACCAATGCGTCGCAGCTGGGTACAGGTGGGACACAAAGTCCCAGATCTTTGAATCTCCTCCAGCCAGTGGGTACAGGTGGGACACAAAGTCCCAGATCCCTGAATCTTCTTCAGCCAATGGGTACAGGTGGGACACTGAGTCCCAGATCCTTGAAAACGGGAGGGCGAGGGGAGGGGAAGGGAAGGAGGCGGGGGGGAGGGGGCGCAGGTGGTGGGAGTGCAGAGACGGTTGTGCCGTGCCGCCGTAGGGCGAGGGGGTCAGGTCGGCGGTTGGTCAGCGCCACGGGCGCTTTCCAGTCCAGGTGTCGTGGTACGCGGAGCTGCGAGCCTGGTCGTCTTCGCGCCCGTCGCCCTGGTCCGCTCCTCGCGCCTCGCCACAGGGGGGTACCTGGCGCCCCTTGCCCGGGCCTTCTCTGCGGCTCGGGGATCGCCGCTGCAACTGGGCCCAGTTGGCGCCGAGGTTCAGCGCGTCGCTCATGGCCCTCACGTCGGAGTTGTGGTTGCGGGAGGAGTGCAGGAAACTGACGCAAGTTCTCTGGTCGCGTCGTCGTGGGTCGAGTGCGCCCTCGCCGTGCTGCTTTGCGAGCGCGCGCCAGGCGCCTGTGAACATCGCGCCCGGGGTGGCTCGGGGCCGCTTGATCGTCTCGCCGGGGGTCTCCCTGGGGAGACTCCACTGGATGCAGCTGATCTAGGTTCTATACATCTGCTGTCCCGTGTCGGGGTCCAGGGGTTCGGGCCCTCGGTGCGCGGCGGGCCTCGCTTCCCGTGGCGGGGTAGCGGAGGGGCCGCAGGGAAGCCGCCAGTTGCCTGGGCAAGGCTGGGCCTCCACCCGTTGCCAGGCGAACGCTTTGGAGGGCGGTTGCGGCCTGGCCGTCGCCGTTCTTCGGTGCTCGAGCCCGCGCCGCTGCCGGGGGGGAAAGGGCCTGGGCGCTGAGAGCCGGCCATGGGAGAGCGTCAGTGGGTGGTTGCCAGCTTGCGCCCCTGCTCCGATTCCTGTGCCGACGCCGCTTCCGTGCCCTCCCCGCGGGCGGCAGCCGCGTCCTGATCTTGGGGCTCGTCAGGATCCTGCTCCCCATGCTGTTCCCGCTTGCTACTCTGCGACAGCCCCGCCTGGCTGGGCCCGCCGCCAACGTCGCCTATGGTTTCGCGCGGCGCGGCGGCAGCTCGGTCGGAAACGCCTGGCGAGGCCGTGCGTGTCGGGGCGCGCCGTGCGGTCGGCCTCCGGGCAGGGGCCAGATCGCCTAGGGCGACTGGGGCAGAGAGGAGCGCTGCACTGCGGCGTGTGGGGGCAGGCCCCTCTCGATGGCGTTCGCCGACGGACCTGCGCCTGTGCTCGCTCGTGGGCGCGCCCCCATCAGTTACCGCGAGGCGATGGCCCGATGTGGGGGTGCTGCGGGTAGCTCCGGCCGCGGGCGCGTTGGCGGGCGCCGAACCTTTCGGGGCGTCCGTCGCCACCCTCGACGAGGCCCAGGCTTCGGAGAAGGGCTTCGGCTCGCTATCCGCTCGGGTAGCCGCGCTGCCAGGGGGGAGGGCAAATTGGCGCGCAAAGATTTCTGTCGACGAGCTGGCGGATGGCCTCGTTGTCCTGCCTCTGCAAGGCTGGTCCGTTGTTCGTGCCAAGCCCAGCTTCTCTAGAAGTGGTCTGCTGGTTCGGGCACTGGGGTGCGGCGGCAGACGGCCGTGCGCCTGCTTGTGTGGTCAAGGCGAGGCCCGGGTCAGGGCCGTCGCGGCAGCCCCCGATTTCGGTTACGGCTGCGGACCCGGGTTCGCCGTGGGTATTCGTACCTGCCCCGGGCCCCCGGTCGATCGGCAGTCGTGGTCTCCTCGAGTGCTGGTCGCCTCCCTGGCCTCGGCGGCTGGCCTACTGAGGCCAGTGCTGCGAGGCACTGTCGGGCTGGGTGGGCCGAGGGGGGGGCCGTCCACGTCCCTTGAGGAGAAGTCACCCTGCCCCGAGGGGTCCGCTGGGTCGCCGAGGGGGCGCGACGCAGCGGCTGTGGCGTGATGGCTCAGGATCGCCGCGCCAGATGAACTGAGCGGCGGTTCTGCGTTGTCCATCAGGACTGGGGGTTCGTCGACGTCACCACGGTCCGGTCCAGGGTGCGGTCCCGTGGCGGGGTCGGAGTTCCCGTTGTGTGGATAAGCGTCACGTCCTCCTTGTTCGCCCTCCCGATGGTCCTCTGTCGTCGTCGGTGGGCGTCGAGGTGGTCCGTGCTCAAGGCGGTCGTCGGGGGGGGCGTTGGGGCTCTAGACACCACGGTTTGCAGCGGTGGCAGATCCTCTGGATGGCCGTCTGTCGCCCTGGTCACCGCGGCAGGATCCGCTTCGAAATTCTGCATTCCCGGCCCCGTGACGGGAGAGGTGCCGACGGGCACAGGTGGGGCGCAAAGTCCCAGATCGTGTAATCCTCCGGATGGTCGTCTGTCGTCGTCACGGGGCGTTGATAGGAGATTCGATAAGATCGAAACCACGGCCCCTTTCTGGCCTCGCGGGCCTCATCTCGACAGTGGCAGGATCCTCCGGATGGCCGTCTGTCGCCCTGGTCACCACGGCAGGATCTGCTTCGAAATTCTGAATTCCTGGCCCCGTGACGGGAGAGGTGCCGATGGGTACAGGTGGGACGCAAAGTCCCAGACCATGTAATCCTCCGGATGGTCGTCTGTCGGCGTCACGGGGCGTTGGTAGGAGATTCGAAAATATCGAAACCACGTTCCCTTCTGGCCTCGCGGGCCTCATCTCGACAGTGGCAGGATCCTCCGGATGGCCGTCTGTCGCCCTGGTCACCACGGCAAGATCTGCTTCGAAATTCTAAATTCCTGGCCCCGTGACGGGAGAGGTGCCGATGGGCACAGGTGGGACACCAAGTCCCAGATCATGTAATCCTCCGCCACCTCCTCGGCCTCGTCCTCGCCCACGCTCTCGTCCTCCACCGCCCCGTCCACCTGACCTCCTCCACCTCCTTCTCGAACGCCTCCTTGTTGTCCTCCTCCGCGCCCTCCTCCACCTCGAACGCGTCCTCCGGCCCGTCCGCGATCCCGCCCTCCACGAACGTGTCCTCTTCTACAAACGGGCCCTCCGGCCCTCCTCCTCCACGAACGCGCCCTCTGGCCCGTCCTCCGGCCCGTCCTCCCCCGCGAACGTGTCCTCCAGCCGCCGGCCGAGCGGCCTCCCCAGCAGCCAGCTCCGCAGCCAACGCCAGCCCGCCGACGCCCTCCCAGAGTGTTGAGGCCGTGGTTAAGGGTCAGCGCTGGGGAGTTCAGGGGTCCAAAAAGCGCCGCCGAAACGAGTGGGGATGTCGCGGCCGCAGCCATCTTACGTCGCGCGAATATTCATACACGCCACAGGCAAAACATATCATAAATATGCATGCCTCCGACATTAAGACCCCAGACGCCTTGAGATGGCCCCACGACGCGGTGGGAACAGAATGCTCACTTACGAAGTACGTTCGGCAACTCGCAACGCAACCTCACGCCACGACGAAACATAGATCAGGCCGATATCCGTCCCGCGCACAGGCGCTACAACGCCTCGCCGCGCCCCCGTCAGACGCCTGCGACGAAGCCTGGGGCAAAATTGCCGACGCCCACCCAGGAACGCGACAATCTACGTTATCCGACAATCGCCTGATGCGCCCAAACAGCCGCCGAAAAAACCTCGTCGAGGCAAATCTCGAGCGCGAATCGCCGCCGCTGAAGCCCAGACCATGCAACGTCAAGAAGCCTCTGAGGCAACACCGATTCGGAATGCGAGACTGTGACCCCCAAACATCTAGCGTTTGCGCTACCACGCGATCAAGTGCACGTGGCTGTGCTTAGGATGAGGGGGAGGAGATGAGGGACGAATGGGGGTTGGCAGTTGGGTTTGGAGGGCGTGGGGCGGCTGAGCGAGGAGGGGCATGCGATGGTTGATGCGGAGGCGCTGATGAGGGGGGCGGACAGACAACGCAAGCAAGGATAAGTAATAGTCGGGCGAGTGGGACAGGAACCGCAAACTAGGCGTATCACGATTTGTGTAAAGGGTATGGCGGCAGTGCTGCGGCTCCTCCGTGTCTTGCTTCTCCCCCTGCCCCTCCACTTCTTCCTCCTCCTCCTACTCCTCCTCCCCCTCCCCCCTCTCCTCCTCGTCTCCCTTTTCCTCCTCCTCCTCCTCTTCCTCCCCCTCCTTCTCGCGGGGAGGTGGTGCCCAACCGTCAGTGGCATCATGCCAGAGCGGACAACCTCGCCGTCGGCCACGCTGGGGCGAGCATGGGCGGGGATGGGGGCTCAAGAGGCCACGAGCACAAACCCGACGTGCGATCATGTTTCTCCAGTTCGCAGGTGCGCAGGCTGCGCACCTGGCGAATAACCCCACGGCCAGGCGCGTGTCAAACGGCCTGGGCGGCCCGCATGCTGCCTGTGCCCCGCAGCGGCAGCAGGCTCCAGAAAAAAAAAAAAGAGAAGCCACGCAGTTTGCAAGGAGACGGCGCCCAAAGTGAAGGTAATCCCCCAAACCTATCCGAACCGTTCACTCGAGACCTGCACCGAAAGGGCACATGAGCCCGTCGCTGATGCTTGAGATTTTTATTGGGCTGGGCGCGCGTCCCCCGCATAGTTATTGCCGAGAGGTGCACGCGCGGCGGGACATCGACGAGAAACGATGAAGCTTCGGCTCGAGCAGAACCGATGCCTGTGGCATCCGCGCTGCCCGAGCCCCCGCCCTTTCGTTTTTCGCCCATGTCCCGCCGCTGCCCTTGCTGCGGCGAAAACGGAGGGGGCGCGGGCGGCGCCCTCGCGCCCGCGCCCACGTCGCAAGCGCGACGCGCCACGACGGCGACGGCGCCCGTCGATCGCCGTCGCCTCACTGGGAGCCCAATCGACGACCAACATCGGGCAGCAAGAATCCGCGAGACCCAGGGCTGACCAAAGTAGGCAAGGGGGCGGGGGCTGGAGCCCGAGCGGGCCAGCGGCGGCAGCGCTCGATGAGGCACCCCCCCCTCGACGGAGGGAGGGAGCGAGTGGGGGGGAGGGGGATGGAGGCGGGGGGCAGAAGGGGGGAGGGATGCAAGAGGAAGGAGGGCGGAGGAGAGCGCCTGGAGGAGAGAGGAGGACGCGCGGGGGGGGAGGAGGCGCGACGACGGAGGAGGTCCGACGGCCAGACGACGATGTTGGAGGACGACTCCGAAAGCCCGGCCTGCTCCACAGAGCGCCGCCCCCCCCCCCCCCCGCGACCCCGCTTCCCCTGGAAGAACCCCCGCCAACATCAGATGGTAAGATCCCCCGTGAAAAGGACCCCCGAGAGGACCCCTCCCCTTGAAGAGATCCCCGCCCTTTCTGGGCGCCCTTTCGGCGCACCCTGAAAGGGTCGCCTGAAAGGGCACCCAGAAAAGATCCCCCCTGAGAGGATCCTTGAGAGGGCCCCCTGAGAGGATCCCCACTCCGCGCCAGCTTCGCCCGTCTACTTCCAATCCTTCTGCGGCCAGGCCAGACGGCGAGGGGGGGGGAGCGGGGTCGCCTCGCCGCCAAGCGGTTCAAAGGCTGCGCTGGTGCTGGCCCTAGTCCTCAATCCCGTCCTCATCGCCCTTCTTCTCGGGCTCGCCGCCCGCCTTCTCGCCCTCCTTCGCGGCCGCCGCCTCGATCTTGTCGCGCCACTCCCTCAAGGGCACCTGCAAGGCCTTCATCGTATTCGGGTGGTACGGCATCGATCTCGCCATCAAGCCTGCCACGGCTGAACAGGCGGCCGTGGACGCAATGGGGTCGTTCTCGCAATCGATGACGGGGCGCATGGTGTAGTGCAACCATCCCTGGGGCAACTCGTCGGCCTCCTCGTCCACCGCGAACTCCTTCGGGTTGTCATCCCACTCACTCACGCCGAAAATGACCAGCCAGGTGCCGAATTTCACGTACAAGGAGTCACCAGCATTCAATGCAAACTTCGGCACCTTCTTCAATATCACCAAGGCGTCTGCCGAATTCAAGAACACCTTCATGTCGTTGCCGCCGAGCTTCTGGACGTCCTCCACGGGGACGGCGAGTGCGACTGCGATGCCGCTCCCAACGGTGACGTAACACGCCGCACCAGCGAAAGGGCAAGCCTGCGGCGTGAACGACACGGAAAACGGCTTCTGGAAGAACGCGAGCAAAGGAAAAGTCGTGCAGTCGCCAGGGTGCGTGCTGCTGCCGTCTGCGTCAGCGGAGTGCTTGAACTCGAACGTGCTCTTCATGGGGCCAAAGCCGACCGTGCCTTTCATTTTCTTGATGTATTCGATGTTGCCCTTGGCAGATGACTCGAGCTCGCTCTTGAAAGCCTTGTGCTGGTCCTGCAACATGACATGCCACTTCGACAGCTGGTCGGGCTTCTTCGCGACAACGCCGAAGGTCGACACTTCTCCGAAGTTCAGGGAATCCCCGCACTCGCCGTTGTCGCCGAGCGAAGAGTATGACACGCCGACCTCCTTTTCCACGAGCACGGGGGGGATGGCCTTCGCGATGGACTGGGGGATCCCCTTCTCGTGCATCCTGTTCGCTGCCTTCTCCTTGACGCCTCGGATCTGACGGCGCTCTTTGTGACTCTTCTTCCTCTCCCCCGCGCGAATGGTCTGCAGTGTCTGGATGTAGTCCTTGACGAGATTGATCTTCTTGGAGTGCGCGGCCATGGCCAAGGAGATGGAATCCCGCTTGGCGGAGAAGTCACACGGCAACGCCCAGTGCGAGGCATCGTCCAAGATCTTCTGCAAGTCGTGTTCGGCAACCTTCGCCGGCGAGATCACCGAGTCCACGCCGAGGCACTTGACCTCAGTGTGATCCTTGACCTCCTCGAGGAGCTCCTGGAGGACCGCGATGTGCGTGACCTTGCCAGCCTCGTGGCGAACGGGCGGGCGATCGACGGTCGACATTCGCCGTGGCGAGCGGGGCAGCCGATGACAGCTGGGATGGTTGGCAAGGCAAAGGAGGAGGCGGGTGGCAATGCAGAGAAAAGAAGAGGAGGAGGAGGAGGAACAACTGCAGCCTTGCACGAATCCAAGTAGCTCTCGAGGGTTCGCTTGACCGACCGCTTCGCAACAGTGAAAATGCTGGGCGAGACGGAGTCGGGATCGATCGAGGGCAGGGCTTCCTCTACTGTGTCGGCGTTCTCCACTTGCTGCTTCAGCGCTGCCTGGTCGTCCTTAGCCGGCTTGCTGGAGCGGCTGCTGGCACGCGCGCGGGGCGACAACGGTGCCTTGGTGCCCTTGTGAGAGGCAACTGCACGCCCGCCATCGCACCGACCAGGCTCCGCCAACTCCGCCTCGCCGTCGGTCCCCGAATGGGCGCTGGGGCCGTCGCTCGCAGAACCGTCGTCGTCGCCAGAGTCGACGAACTTGGCGGCGCCCTTCTTGCCCGAGCTGGACGGGGGCAACTTGGCCATGGGGCGCCGCAGCATGGACTCCGCCATGTTCTTCTGGACGCCGCGCATCCCCGACTTGAGCCTCTGGGTGTCCTTCAGCACGTCCTCCCTGTCGATCTCTGTCGGCTTCCGGACGGCCACGGCCGTCGCGCCGTTCTCCTGGAGCGGCAACGGCGAAGCGCGGGGGCGCAGCAGGGGGGGCCAGGGGGGCCCAGAGGGCGCAGGGTAGTTCCAAGGACGCCCCAGGAGAGCCCGAGCTCCAGCAGCCCACCCACAGAAACGAACGCACACAGACAAGAAACATCGCACGCTCAACCGTGCATGTAGCGCCACCTTCGAGGCTCTCCCTGGGAACAGCCTCGGGGCCCTCTGAGGGGCGTCGCGAGGCCCTCGGAAAAGCCTAAGGGGCGCCCGAGATGCCATCAGATAGAGCCCCAAGAGGCCCCAACATAAGTAACGAAGAGGATGGCGAAGGGGAACGCGAGGACGATGAGGAGGACGAAAAGGAGGAGGAAGAGGAGAAGGATGAGAAAGAAAAAAGGATCACGATGCGCAGGAAGAGGAGGAGACGGAGGACTGACGAGGAGCAGGGGGAAGCATGACGAGCGGGATAAGGAGGCGGGGGATGTGAAGACATGAGGGCCTGGACGAGGTCGAGGAGGATGGGCATGCACGTAGGAGAAGACTGGTGGGCAGGGGAGGACTGGGGAGACGAAAGAAGAAATCCGAAGGTCATGGCCCACCTGGGATTCTAGAGGTTCCAGAAGGAGAAGAGGGCTCCACCTCTTCTACCCCCCTGCCCCAGCTGCCAAGGTGTCCTTAGTCTTGTAGACCTTGGGATCCTCCAAATCCCTCTTGTACTGCTGCTTCGCCCTGTCGCGCGAGATGCCGTTCTGGTGAACCTCTCGGCGCGCGTGGAAAGACGAAGGGGCGATGGGGGGGGATCAAAGTACTGGGGTCGGGGCAAGGCAACGCGGCGACGGCCAGGGGGGGGATGATGGGGCCGCCACCCCCCTCGTCTCCCTCCTCCTCCTCCTCCTCCTCCTCTCGTGTCATGGCCTGAGGGTAGGGGGGGAGTTGTGATGGCCATGAGCCTGGTAGGCTATGTACTGACCTCTGGTCAAGAGGAGCATGCCGCGCTTGGTGCGGGTGACCACTTCCTTGGTGAACTCGCGCACGAAGTCGACCACGTCCGAGAGGTGGGGCCTGATGCGCTTGCCCGAGGTGGTGCGGCGGTTGCCGCTGCTGAGGAGCTTGAGGAGACCGTTGTACTGACTCGCTGATTTGTGCTTCATGTCCTGCACCTGGGGGGCGAGGCCAGTGTTCTTCAGCTGTCTGTCCAGGGCCCGCTTGTCCAACGCGCAGTCGTAGTGGCAGTGGCAGGCGCGAAAGCTCTCCTGGTTCGGCAACAGCGGCTCGTGGCATTCCGTGCACAGGGGATACATTGACTCTTCGCCAGCAGGAGAGTCAGCATCGGCGCCGCCAGCATCGGAGCCCGCATCACGACGACCGCCACCCGCATCGGAGGAGGCGACCTGCGAGCACGAAAACAGGCTCTGCGAGCGCGACCTTGGTGGTGGAGTCTGTGGGGCTCGCTCATCGGACGGGTGGCGCTTCGCCCACTTCTCGTCAACCTCGTCATCACTGGTGAAGCGCCTGCGACGACGGCCGCGGCCGACGTCGCGCGCCGAAGGGAGGCCCACTGGCGAACGACCCGAGCGCCCGCGGTCAGCCCTCTCCTTGCGGCGCGCGTCTGCGCTGCCCTCATCGCGGGGGCGGCCGCGCTGGCGATGCCGCTCTCTCTCGGACCTCGTAGGCCCACCCTCCTGGCGATTGCTGCCTGAGGCTCTCGACGAGGCAGGGCGGTGGCATCTGGAGCCCTTGGCCCCCTTTGCACGACTGCGAGGGCGGCTGCGGCTGCCCCCCATCTGCGCCCGCCTGCGGCTCTCCCAGAGTCCCCTCCAGGGCGCGGCAAGCGACGCGGCCCTTCACCAGCTGGTTTGAGCCCAGATGGCAACGGGGAGACACAGGAAGTGGACACTCGGAGCCCACAGAAGGGCCCAAGTGGGCCTCTTGGGGTCCCCTTAGGGTGCACCAAGATGTGAATATAAAAAGGTGTTGTGCATATTCGACCCCGAAGCCCTCCTGGAGCCGTCCTGGGGTCTGCTTCGGGCCCTCTTGGGCGCTCCCAAGGAGTTCCACGAGGCCCAAGAGGGCATCTCAGGGCCCTCTTGGGGCCCTCTTGGGGGGCCCGAGAGTTAACTATAAAAAAGAATGTGTTTTATATTCGCCCCCGCGGCCCCCCCGGAGCCGTCTTGGGGGGCCGCTTGGGGCCCTCCTGGGACCCCCCAAGGAGTTCCAAGAGGCTCTCGGGGCCCTCTCGGGGTAATCTGAAGCCGCGTCGGTACTTTCGGGGAGACACAGGGAGCTCTAGACAAACAAGCCCTATGTCGAGAGCTCGTCGCGAACCTCCTGGGGCCGCCTGGGAGCTTTCGCGAAATCTCTTGGGAGGGCCCCTTGGGGCCCGCTGGGGGTGCACCCTTGTGCCACCCTCTCCGGCCTCTCCAGTGCGCCAAACGCGCGAGGCTGCGATGGGCTCTCTGAAAATACTCGCGGGGTTCTTCGGAATCGTCTAGCGGCCCTCTCGGGAGACGCCATGCATCCAGCGGCGTTGTGCAATGCCCTACTCCCACATCAGAGCGACACCACTTGGCACCATTACACGCGCGGCCCGCCATTGCACGCGCATATATTATATCAAAACAAAGTCGCGGGACCACGTGATATCTCATGCGAAACGCTCGCTGGCGCCTACGCGCTACTTTTGCTCACTCACATTTACTTCTTGTCGCGCTAACCCCACGCATCGCCTCAATCATGCGAGCGTCATGTCGCCTCCGCGCGAGAGCGTCATCCCCACGCACCCCCACGATATCCCCACATCCCCACGACATCCCCACGCATCCCCACGACGTCCCCACGCATCCCCACGCACCCCCACGACATCCCCACGTGTCCCCACGACACCCCCACGACATCCCCACTACATCCCCACGTGTCCCCACGACATCCCCGCGTATCCCCGCGACATCCCCCCGCATCCCCACGACGCCAACACAACGACATCGCATGCTACTTGATTATTCGTTCTTGCTCACCTTGCACGTTGGATAGCATCACACTAAGCATAGAATGCCACACCCTGCACGCATGCCCAACGCCGAAGCCGACTCCTTCGCATGACAAGCCGAGCCCCTGCCCTACTACCGATCGCTCGAACTACCAGACGACAGAACACGACGCCAATGTGAGGGGCGCGGATCAAACGCGAGGAACGCTATCATGAGAAGGAGTCTAACCTCTTACGCGGCGCATGCTTTCGAGGACGGCCATCCACAAGAACTCTTGCACCCCTGCGCGTTTAATCACTCTGGGTTGGGCCCTTCGCCAAGGCGAGACTCTCAGCATCTACCTCCGCATCCGACGTGAACTTAGATCAAAAGATGGCGCGCCCCTCTTTCCCATGGAGGCGCAGGGCCGAGCTACAAACAAGTGCTCAACATGCGACTGGCGTTTGCATGCCAAAGGCAAGCAGGCACCTGGCGCATACTTTCAAACAAGCACGTCTGAGAGAGGCGCAAGGGCCAAAACTGAGGATGCGAAAAAATGCACGCACATGCCAGACGTGCACCAACTCTCTGGCGACTCTCGGAGCCCCCTCGCTCACTCGGAGCCCCCGTCGCCCTCTCCCGAAGAATCGCTCTGGAACGAATCATCTTGGCCACGGATCGCATTCAGGGTGCCAGCAGCCCACCTCGGCCGCTTGGCGCTCTTGCCCTCATCCCTGCCTGCGCTCGCGCCCGCGCTGGATGCCGCAGCATTCGAGGAGGCAGCCCCCGTTGACGGCAGCGGAGAACTCGGAGCCGCGGAGGAGGTAGCTGCACACGCCGATGAAGATGCAGTCGATGACAAAGACGCCTTCACCTGCGCAGAGAGCGGCTTCTGAAGCTGCTCGGCGAGGGACCGCTCTCCAGTAGTCCGAGCAGTCGGGCGGGCCGGCGACGCCCCTGTGCGAAGCCTCTTGTTCGCGGCCCTCTGGGACTCAGTCGCCTCGTGGCACGCCCCCGCCCTGTCAATGGCGAGCGGCCTCGACATCGCGTGGCGCTTCAGGTGGAAGTTGGCTGACTGAGGCTGGCTGCGACTCCTGACCTCCTCCGTGGGGACGTCCATCATGAAGCACAGGTTCTGTGCGATGCGCAAGTGCCACGCGACCAGCGGCTTGAGCTTTTTGAACTTGTTCCTGTAGCAGTTGAGGTCCTTGTTGAGGGCAACCCGATCAACCTTCAGCTCGCGAATGCGCCTCTTGGCGGCGCGGAGGCCCATCTCCTTCTCCTGGCCAGCCTCGAGCGCCGCCTGATCCGCAGCGGAAAGCCCAGCAGACATGGATGGCGCAGCGGCTCGGGCGTTGGCGAGTCCAATATGCGAGGGGTGCCAGTCACGAGAGCCAACAATGCGTCGGCCAACGGTTGGGGGCCCTGGCGACGAACACTGACACGGACAGATGCACGGCCTCGGCAACGGGGGGGCACGAAGAGTCAACGGCCAGTTCGATGATGACGATGCGATGTATCACGCGCGGAGCGTAACATTCTGAAGGCTGATCCAGTCCAGAACAACAGCGCGCAGCAGCAGCAAACAACAAGAATGCGACAGAGGCTGGTCGCTGCACTCCCCCCGACCCACCCGTAACTCAAAATGACAGCCTCCTCATCCTCTTCCTATTAAGCTCCTCTCCCATGCCCACTTCCTCCGAGTCGCCCTCAGGAGACGTCACCACTGCTCGCTCAGGCAGCTCCAAGCTCAAGCCGCTGGATGGCCAGCTGGTGGGAGAATAATTGACAGATCCCCGTGGCGCCGAGCGAAGGCGGCGCCGTGCGCGACTACCCATGCAGCTACACCCTCGGGAGACGGCCCCAGGCGAACATGATCAACGCCTGGGCCGCAAGGCAAACTCCCCCAACAGTGCAAGAAAGCAGGAACCTCGACTTCACCGAAAGCGGCAGTGCTGCGCGGCCCTACGTTGCGCCTTTTCACGCAACCTCGCGGACATGTGAAAATCACATTAGAATAAGGCTTGCCATTAGGAGGTTCGTAATGCTGCAAGCAAATTCGGCCAGAGCCCCCAACGGCCTCCTCCCAGGCCCTCGCCTGGGGCACCCTGCGCGGGCGAGCTGGGCCGCCCTCTTCGCCTCCGCCAGCGGCAACTACAATGCCCCCATCGCCGTCCTCTGGGGGCGGCGGGCCTGGGGGCGGTGGCAATGGGGGCCCCGGTGCCCCGTCGGCAGCTGGCGGGTCGAGGCCGGCAGCAGTCGGCGGCAGCGCCGCTGGAACAGGGCCCTCGCCGAGTGCAGGCAAAGCGTCACCGCCTGCGTCCGCGCGCCCGCCGCCGCCCCCCCCGCTCGCCCTATCGGCAACGACAGGCGGGGCACCAGCCACGACCATGTCCAAGTCTGGCAAGGCCAAGGCCCCTGCCACTCCAGCTGGGGGGGCGGGCAAGGGCAACGCGGGCGCGACGCCGCCCAAAGCATTCAGCTGAGCAAGATAATGATTGTGGCCGCGGCCAGGCTCTACGACCTGATCGCGCAACAACAGCTGATAAAACGACTGCGGCTGGTCCGAAGGAATGGGGTCGCAAAAACCCAGCCTAGACACGAGAATGCGAACGCACTGAAGATACGACTTCCTGCTGACAGGACGCCTGCTGTCGTGCACGCGGGGCTCGTCGCCAGCTCTGTGGCGGACGAGTTCAGACACGGGCCTCCAGCCCTGTCGCCGCAAATCCTCGCAAAGAAGGAGCGCTGGTGCCTTCTCGTCGAGTGGGATTGCAATCTTCGGGTCAACCGCATCTGACACCACGACGCGGCGATCATCATTGACAGTCGATGTCTGCCAGCGCAACAAGGACCTATGCAATGCACTCCCTGGCGCAATGTCTGTGGGCAACACCCAAGCAGGATCGGAGTCGGCGAAGAGTACGACTTCTCCTCCACCACCATCCCGCTCGTCCCTCCAGGTGTCCAGAGTCTGCACCAACAGCGAAACGGGCGACGTGAGTTTGACATCATCCTGATCCTCAACGGTCGGCACTAAATGAGGTCGATCTTCGACGTCATCTTCCTGATAACTTTGAAAAAACTTGTTGTTTGAACAACGACCGCTGATCCGTCCTCCCCAATCCCGTGTTGCTCAGTCACAACGCTGTAGATGCAGCTTGGGCGGAAGACAGCAACGGCGTATTCGAATCTCAAGGCCTGCAGGCCACTGACCTGAACCGAGACTGGCCTCGCTGGCGACATCCGCCTGCCCGAGTTTATCTCGGGCCCGAGCGCATGGGAAGATCTAACGGGGGCGCCCTAACGCGACGCAAGGAGCATGCGTGATACCAACGCACAAGAACGCACCACCCTGCAGCCCGACCTAACATTATGCGGGGGGGTCGTCGGATGAGGCGGTAACCACGCGCACCACTGATACCTGGCAATAACTAGCCCAATCGTCGGTAACCGACTCGTCCATCCTATATAATTTTTTGTAAAAGGCATCTCTGCTGATCCTGACGTTTCTCTTTGTCTTGCCTCGGGCAGAGGAAACCTGCAAGATGCGCTTATAATTCTTCCACTCGTACTCGACTGCGGACTTGCCTTGCTGGCCGTGCTTGAGGGCGAATTTCCTCACTCTCGCAAGGTTCTCCTTGAGTCGAATTGAAGATTTGATGTGCGAGAGCCCAGCCGCCGAGGCGCGATTCTTCGAATAAGTAGCCTGCCGATGCCACCCCTCGCCAGCAGACTCGTCCAACGGAATATTCCGAAAGCGTGCCACCTCCGCTGCCCACGCGGCCGAGCACGCTCCGCCAGCTGCAACTGCGGCGATGTCTGCGCCAAACTTCGAATACATAGAAACGGTGACGGGGTCGTGTTGTTCCAGCGGTCGCAAGCCAATCTGCCTGATGACCTCTCGCGCACCATCCTCGGAATCGGCCGTGGCGAAGCGCCACGGGACCAACTCGAGGTATCGCCACTTCTGGAACTCGTCGATGGCGTTCTGGATCATGAGGGCGATGAGCATCGCCAAGTCGCTGTTGCCCTCGCAGTCGCCGAGCCCCACGAGCCGAGACCGATCGCGAAACTCGGCACGGACAGCGGTGATGTAGCTGACAGCCTCGTGCAAGCGCCTTCCACTCAGTGGGCGCTGCGGGCGATGGCCTGCCTTCCTTTCTGCATCGTGGCACGCGCATCCCAAGCCCCATCGGCGAATGCGCTCGATCGGGTGAACGACGAGCTCGTATGAAACACTCAAGAATGACCACAACTCCTTATCACGACACGCTTCAATGAAAGAGGTTACCCAGTCTGTGTCCCTACAGTGCTGGAGTACATCACGAGTCAAATGGTTCTCACATAAGTCCCTCAGCCGTAGCAGCTGCCCTTCTACTGTATCCAACGTCTCGAACCTCCACTTTGCCAACGACGCGCTGAAGCTCTTTAGCAACTTCCGAAGCCCAGACACTCTGCCCTGAAGAAGCCCCAATCCCCCCTGGCAAAGCAAGGCCCCAGTTCCTTGGCACGGGCGACACACCCCGGCAAGACAAAACCATGTCCCGCTTCCCCCCCCCACCACTCCTCCCACCCCCCGCGCAACAACGAACACACGCGGGCCCCCCTGGAACACCCGCTTCGCTCCGTCAACCCAGGCCGCAAACGCAAGCGAAGCACCCAGAGGCGCCCAACACGACCGCGTAACTGGAGACTCGCTGCAGCCAAGGAGCTAGGAGACTCGCAAGGGAGGCGCTGCTAGGGGGGGAGCGGATGGGGGCAACCAGACTGATCATTATGGAGGTCTGTCCTGGCGTGCGCCCCCCCCCCATCACTATTCTCATGCCCTCCTCTCTCGACCGACGCCCCACGAGATGCCTGACCTGAGCTCGAAAGGGGAAGACGACTATGGAGAGGAGCGGATGGTGATCTTGTTGCTAAGCCAACCCTGAATTGCCCCAGTCCGCCCCCCCCGAAACCCTGGTGACGCCTGCAGGGTCCTGATGATGTGCTGGCGGTAGGACTTGTTCCTGAAGCATCTGCACAAGTCCCTCAGCTTGGTGTTCCAGTCTGGCCATTTCGGGGCAAGAAAAACAACCCGCTTGACCATGTTGCTGCAGATGTGGTTCCAGCCTGATACGCGAACAGCGTGGGGTAGCAACCTGGCGGTCCTGTCAATGAGAAAGCCCGCTGTCTCCAGCGGCACCCCTCGCAGTCGCTCGAACCAGGCGTGCAACAAGTCTACGCAGTCGACCAAGTGGAGCTCGGATCCCATGTCAGTCGTCGTTGACCGAACCTTGCTCAGGAAAGACCGAACCTGCGTTTCCTCTGGCCCGCAAACAAGGAAGACAACCCACAAAAAAACAAGTACCTTGTCGAGCCTGCCCATGAAGCCATGGGCTAACGAGCACCCTGGAAGGCTGAGGCGCTCGAACGTCCCGTCATCGTAAGCGAAGTCCGCGACCGTGCCCTGAACCTCGGAACCTAGACAATCGCTGGCATCTGAAAAAATATGAATGCTGTCGACGCGATGGAAGTTCTCACGGAGCTGGCGCCTGTGAATGAGCATGGCTACGACGTCCAGACGGAGGACCCCCTCGCGAAGAACTTCGCGACACGGGTGGTCGGCCTTATCTAGTACGGGCGTGTCGCCATCGGCGCCGACAGAGTTGAAGTAGTACTCGATGCCGTCTTGCAAGGCCTGGAAGAAGTCGTGCTGGGACCTGAGGTTGCTGGAGAAACCGATGGCTTTGATCTTCAAAAGCGCTGGGGCCACCCTGCGACGCTTCTGAAGCATGACGCCGCCTAGGCGGGGCCTCTCTGTCAGCCCGCGCCGCACGGGCACGTGGGCGGCGTCGAAGGCGTCGGCGGCGGGCACAGTCGGCTGACCGTCAGGCTGCTCGGCAGGACCACCCCTACTCGATGCCAAGGTCTTGGCCCATCGCCTGACGACGCTGCGCGGAGGAGAACCTTCCAATACATCGTCATACCGCATTCCTCTCATATCTCTGGGCACTGCCACCATCTTGATGCTTACCTCGCCCTCAAACAGGCGCTTGCGAGCAATGGCCAAGGGCGCAATGAGCCAAGCAGGCGAACCCCTGCCGCTGATGACATCGGAAAAGACCCTTCCAGATGGGTGAAGTTCGACCTGCGCCATCGTCTCATGACAAAACCGATGCATTTCTGCTGGCGTGCCTGGCAACTTTCTCTCTACCCGCACCCTCTCGAAGAGCTCCACGCGACCAACGTCGTATGTGATGAACCCATGTAGGTTGTTGCCGCTCAGTCCGTCCAGTGGGCACTGCAGAGACCGAGCCTCGGCCGCGGCCTCCTCGCTGAAGGGCGCCAGTCTCCACTTGGCCACCCCGAACGCAAACACTTTCCAAGATTGGCACTCCACCTCGCCCTCGCTGCCGCTGCTGGCGTCGTCGTAGCCCTTTTTCCCTCCAGGCCAGTGCCCGACAAAGAAGGTCTCGACCTCGCCCGCGTGGATGACAGGGCGCCTGCGTCGAGCGTAGATGCGCGAGGGCCGCTGGCAGTCATCAACATGCCCTGCCACCACAAAAGAATCATGGTCTGAGGTTCCGCCTTCGGGACACAACTGATCTGCAATCGCGGGCTCCATTGAACAACTGGGCCAAAATGGCTACGGAACAATGTGGCCAAGACGTCGAGCACGCACTTAGGATTCATTGGACTTGCCGCAACATCCCCGGCAGCAGCTTTTCATTATGAGGCGATCGGTGGAACTCCCAATGGGAAGACGAAACGCAATCTGGATGTGCCAAACATGCGGATTGCTTGCGCGCTCACATGCCTGCCTACTGGCAACCGAAGATGCGTTTCGGACTTTAGCACCACAGCCCTTCGTTTCATGATGTTTGCCGATGTGTTTTTGAAAATTGCTTTCTTCAAACTTGTTTTTGACACCATACGTGGCGTTCCCGCCCACAGCGCAACGCATAGGCAAACGCACCAAGGAAGGGAGCAAACCACAAGCAGAAGGGAGCAAACCACAACCAGAGGGTAGGCGGGGAGGGGGGGGGGGGGCGCCCGAAATCTTATCCCCCCCAACTACCGCAACCCACCGCCACAACATCCCAGAGGGTGGCCCGCGCCGCCGCGGCGGCGGCGGCAGCGCAAGCACAGGCGGCGGCCGCGGCGGCAGCGCCCTGCGTGCCAGCCGCGCCACCAGCGCCACCAGCGCCGACGCCAGCGGCCGCGGCGGCAGCGTCGGCGGCGCCCGGCGGGCAGGGCACGGGGCGACCCGGGCGGGCGGCGCCGACCAGCCCGAGGGCGTCGGCAGCGCCCGGAGCCAGGCTGGGGGGGGCAGGCGGCAGCGCCGCGCCGCCGCCGGCCGCGCCGGACCGGCCCGCGGGAGGGCCCGGGGGGGCGCCGGCAGCGCCAGCAGCGGCGGCACGGCGCCGGCCGGCGGCGCCGGCTGCGCCGGCGGCTGCGGGCGCGCCGCGGGGAGCGGCGGCGTCCATCGCGTCGGCAGCGCCAGCAGGCCGGGGGCCCGCGCCGGCCCGCAGGGCGCGGGCCAGGGGCGCCTGGGAGCCCTGGCGGCGCTCCGGCGCCGACCGCGGCAGCCATGCAGCCGGAGGGCCGCAGCGTTGCGAACCTTTTGCCGCCTGCGGGCAGCAGGGGTCTTCGGGTCTCCGGGGCGCCCATGCCGACGCGGCGGCGGCGGCGGAGGCGCGCGGCCCGGCCGCGCCGCCCAGGCCGCGCCGGCCAACCTCGAGCCGGAGCGGCTTGAGCCAAAGGGGGTACGGCAGCAATTGTCAAAAAATACTCAGACATCGTCCCCGGACCATTTTTGAATACGCTTCCTGTAGAGCAGCAGGCCCGACTTACGTGTTACAAACCACCAGGATGCAGAGCCCGTTCCGGGGGAGCGGTCTCGACCTGCGGGGTGCACGCTCTCGATCAGAAGCGCGACTTCGGACGTCCAGGGGCGGGGGCCTGGTTCGGGGGGGGAATGTCGACGCGGAGTCGGCGATAGATCGGCTATAGGCTCCTATCGGTAATCACTGAACGGGCGCGATCTCTCCTCCATTTCCCGTTCTTCCTCTTCGAACTTCGATCCTTGATCCCTTCTCTGCCTCTTCACTCATCGTTCCTCGTTCCTCCATCCCTGACACCTCTCCTCCTCCTCCTCCTCCTCCTCCTCCTCCTCCTCCTCCTCCTCCTCCTCCTGCGCTGGAGTTCAAGGTTGAACGTGTCCAGGGGTGTGGCAGGGCCTTGGACAGAATGTGGTCCCCTCAGGGTCCCCGTCGTGGGTCGATTGTTGCAATCGAGCGGTGCCGAATTGGCGCTGCCCCGATTTGCGTCGTACTGAACTGGTGAAATGCACAACTTTAGCTGCCGATTCTCCTCTTCCTCCTGCTCCTCCTCCTCCCTTCGGGGGGGTTCGGTGGGCTTCGTAATTTTTCGGTTGTCATATGGGGGAGGATTGGGAGGCTGTACGTAAGAGGGAGAGGGAGCGTGAGGGAGGAGGAGGAGGAAGAGGAAGAGACGGAGGGAGGGATGTGAATGAGGCGGAGTGCAGTAAGTGGATTAATTTACTAATGAGAACTTGCTGTGGGCGGCTGGAACGCTCGCGTTCGGTAACAACGCATGGCTGCGACTCACGCCGTGTGCGGCTGGAAACGTTCGCGCTGGGTAACGATGTGTGGCTGGAACCCACGCCGTGCGCGGCTGGAGCGCTCGCGTTTGGTAAAAGTACATTGCTGGAACCCGCGCCGTGGGCGGCTGGAGCGCTACCACTCGGTAGGAAAACATGGCTGGAGCCCACGACGTGTGCTGCTGGAATGCTCGCGCTGGGTAACAGAAACCCACGCCGCGGGCGGCTGGAACGCTCTCGCTGAGCTGGAACCCACGCCGTGGGCGGCTGGAACACTCGCGCTGGGTTAGAAGGAAGGGCTGGAATCGACCCCGTGGGCGGCTGGAGCATTTTCCCTTGTATAAATTGAAGGCTGGAACTATCCTTTCTTGTCAGCATTGGCGGCTGGAATATCTTCCCTCGTAAAAAGAGCTGGAGCCTCACCCAGTTGAGGGCTTCAAGAATCCGCCGCCCCTTGTCGGCGTGAGGAATGGGCTGTTCGTCGTGGTTGTTGCCTCCCTTGCTGCTCCCGCACCGGTGCTGTTCGCCATGGTTGTTGTCCCCCTCGCTGCTCCCCTCCCCGTTGTCGTCGCCGTCGCCTTACGGCCGTCGCCGTCTCCCACCTCAAACCGTCGCCGTCTCCCACCTCAAATTGAGCAACTTCGTAATTGAATCGAAGGGAAGCCCCTTCCCTTTGATCCGTTCACCGACGAGGCGGGGTCCCGGGAGAGGTGGGCGGGGGGGGAGGGGGGGGGGGAGGTTGTGGTGTGTGTGTGTGTGTGTCCCGGGTCAGAATACCATCTCCCTCGGGGGATCCAAGGACCAACGCAAGCCTCCAGACGAGCCAGGAGTGGCTCAAGAGCCCCTCAACATGGTCCAAGAAGGCCCCGAATCGTCGAACGATCGGTTCAAGACGTCAAAGATAGCCTCCACACGGCCCATGAGGCCTCCAAGTCGCACCAAGAGCCTCCAAGACTATTCTCAAAGAGTTCGAAAACTCATTGATGTTCTTAAGAAGTTTTTGAAGGATTTTGGCGTTCTCGCCTTTTCGGCTTCCCGACGCCAGGAGACAGCCCAAGAAGCCTACAACAACAACATCTACTACTTCTACTTCTACTTCTACTACTTCTACTTCTACTTCTACTTCTACTTCTACTACTACTACTACTACTACTACTACTACTACTACTACTACTACTACTACTACTACTACTACTACTACTACTTCTACTACCACTACTACTACTACTACTACTACTACTACTACTACTACTACTACCACGACTATCTTCTGCTTTTACTACGGCTACTAAGGCTGCTACTACCTACTACTACTACTACTACGGCTACTACTACTGCTGAAATTGCTGCTGCTACTACTACTACTACTACTAAGGCTACGACTACGACTACGACTACGACGACTACTAGGACTACTACGCCTACTACCACTACCACCACTACGACCACTACTACCACTACTACTACTACTACTACTACTACTACTACTACTACTACTACTACTCCCCTGCTACTGCTACTACTAGTACTCGTACTACTACTACTACTACTACTACTACTACTACTACTACTACTACTACTACTACTACTACTACTGCTACAATTACTACAACTACTACTACTACTACTACTACTACTACTACTACGACGACTACTACTACTACAATTACTACTACTAAAAATAATAATAATACTACTACTGCTTCTAATACTACTACCCCTATCTTTATTCCTTATTAGAATATACTCCTACTCCCCCCTCAGGCCGGCAAGTAGGGGCCCCATCCGGGTGGTCCCATCCTAACCTGTAAAAAACAATACAAAATCAACATGTTTCTTATTTTCTCCTCTCGACATGGACGTCCTGTCGTCTACGGCGATAATCCATTGCAAAAAATACCACAAAGAACACACGCGCGCGTTCATGTCAGAATCCTACCGAACACCGTGTGTCTGCAAACATTTCAACATAAAAACATTAAAACAAAAAAAAAACCCAATGTTTTTTTCACAAAAAAATCTACGCATTTCCTGCCCGGGCTCTCTTGCTGAAATCATAGGAAAACGATAGGAATCTTAAGAATTCTGTCAAATCCAGCGATTTCACGTCATCGCGCGGTGCACTCGCGATGCTCTGTCATGCACCCAGGCCGCGAATCCTGTGCAAAAAATACCACGCGGGCGACATGCGCGCGCGTCGCCGCGAGCGCATGCTCAAATCCTTCGAGAGTCGTCGCCGTCATTGGCACCGTCGCATGGACGTCCTGTCGTCCACGTCGCAAAATGCATGGCAGGAATGGGACCCGGCTTACCGGGCCGTTCTCGACACGGCCACCTCTGGCTTCCTGCGGTGTACCGGGCCATTCTCGACTCGTCTGGCAATGCGTGCGCGGCATTCAACACGCGCTCGCCAGTTCCCGTCGGCAACCGCCATCGCGGCCGCATCAGCTGTACCAAACCGGCTGGCCGGTGTGACTTCGGCCCCCAGTTGTGCCAGCTTTGCTTCTTATGTTGTGGGAGGGCGGGTGGGACTGGGCATGCCATGCTTGACTCGCTCGAGCTGGCTAGCTTGACTCCTATCCTTATTCCTTATTAGAATATACTCCTACTCCCCCCTCAGGCCGGCCATTAGGGGCCGCATCCGGGGGGTCCCATCCTAACCTGTAAAAAACAATACAAAATCAACATGTTTCTTATTTTTTCCTCTCGACATGGACGTCCTGTCGTCCACGGCGATAATCCATTGCAGAAAATACCACAAAGAGCACACGCGCGCGTTCATGTCAGAATCCTACCGAACACCGTGTGTTTGCAAGCATTTCAACATAAAAACATCAAAAACCAAATGCTTTTTCACAAAAATTGTACAAATTTCCCGCCCGGGCTCTCTTGCTGAAATCATAGGAAAACCATAGGAATCTTAAGAATTCGGTCAAATCCAGCGATTTCACGTCATCGCGCGGTGCACTCGCGATGCTCTGTCATGCACCCAGGCCGCGAATCCTGTGCAAAAAATACCACAAAGAGCACACTCGCGCGTTCATGTCAGAATCCTACCGAACACCGTGTGTTTGCAAGCATTTCAACATAAAAACATCAAAAACCCAATGCTTTTTCACAAAAATGC
>CAUYUJ010014794.1:152500-155000 GCA_963575745.1 Prorocentrum cordatum
ACGGGACACCACGGGCCACCACGGGACACCATGGGAAACCGCGGGACACCCCTCGATCTCACTATCGGTCTCACTATCGATCTCACTATCGATCTCACTCAACGGGACACCATAGGACACCACGGGACACCTCGGGACACCACATCGATCTCACGATCGATCTCACTCAACGGGACACCACGGGATACCATGGGACACCTGTCCATCTTACTATCGATATCACTGTCGATCTCACTTTTCGGGACACCACGGGACACCATGGGACACCGCGGGACACCCCTCGATCTCACTATCGGTCTCACTATCGATCTCACTATCGATCTCACTCAACGGGACACCATAGGACACCACGGGACACCTCGGGACACCACATCGATCTCACGATCGATCTCACTCAACGGGACACCACGGGATACCATGGGACACCTGTCCATCTTACTATCGATCTCACTGTCGATCTCACTTTTTGAGACACCACGGGACACCTCGGGGCACCACATCAATCTCAGTATCGATCTCACTATCGATCTCACTCAACGAGACACCACGGGACACTACGGGACACCTGTCGATCTCACTATCGATCTCTCTATCGATCTTCTCACTCAACGGGACACCACGGGACACCTCGGGGCACCACATCGACCTCACTATCGATCTCAGTATTGATCTCACTATCGATCTCACTCAACGGGACACCACGGGACACCACGGGACACCTCGGGACACCGCGAGCCACCGCCGGACGGACGGACGGGCGGGCGGGGGAGAATCATTTGTCTTGACTTCGCCCTAGCAACGGCGGACACCACAAGACACCACGGGACACCACGGAACACAGCGGGACACCACGAGCCACCGCCGGACGGACGGACGGGCGGGCGGGGGAGAATCATTTGTCTTGACTTCGTCCTAACAACGGCGGGTTATTCCTCTCGGCGCGCCCACGCAGCTTCGCCTCGCCCGCACGCACGACACGAACGAAACGAAACGATTTCCCGGTTGGGGGTCTCTGTTCCATTTCGATCTCACCCCCCAACCGCCGATATCGATATGTCGCCGATATTTCTATATCAGCGGCAAAACGATGCTATCGGCGATCTATATCTATTAGCGGCATATCGCGTTATGCCGCTGATAGATATAGATCGCTGATAGGCCGCTGACCGCTGATAGCTCCTTGGCGGGGTGGGCCATCGGGCCCCTGTCGGCGACGAATGGGCGATTTCGGGGGTCGATGCGTCACCCCCTGAGCCTATCTCCCCACCGAGCGTTGCGCCTGCGAGGCGCGCGGGAAGGCCGGCCGGACAGGACGGCGCTCCCCAGAGAGTACCCGCCGGCGTGGCCGCCGCCTGAGGGTTCTCAGCGGCGCAGCGCAGCCTGTCCATCTCGGCCTCGCGCGAAGGGCGCGCCCGTAGGAGGAGGAGGAGGAGGAGGAGGAGGAGGAGGAGGAGGAGGAGGAGGAGGAGGAGGAGGAGGAGGAGGGGGAGGAGGAGGAGGCGGAGGAGGAGGAGCAGGAGAAGGAGGAGGAGGAGGAGCAGGAGCAGGAGGAAGAGGAGGAGGAGGAGAAGGAGGAGGAGGAGGAGGAGGAGGAGGAGCAGGAGGAGCAGGAGGAGGAGCAGGAGGAGGGGCGGCCGTTGCCGTGATGGACAGGGGCGCGTGAGGCCCCAGCAGCATGCCGTGTGCTGGCAGAAGGCGTGGGCGAGGCACTGTGCGGACCGGCGCACCGGGGGGCGGAGAAGAGAAGGGGGCCGGGAGGGAGGGCCATCGGAAGCAAGGGGGGAGCGGGGGCCGGAGGAGGGGCAGCAGCAGGAGGGATGATGACGATGATGATGATGATGATGATGATGATGATGATGATGATGATGATGATGATGATGATGATGATGATGATGATGGTGATGGTGGTGATGGTGGTGATGGTGATGGTGATGGTGATGGTGATGGTGATGATGATGATGATGATGATGATGATGATGATGATGATGACTATGATGATGATGATGATGATGATGAATGATGATGATGATGGTGATGATGATGATGACGATCATCATCATGATGACGATGATGATGATGATAATGATAAGGATGACGGTGTCGATAATGATGATGCTGATGATTGATGATGGTGATGGTGTTGATGGTGTTGATGGTGATGATGATGGTGGTGGTGATGATGTAAATGTTGATGTTGCTGATGACGCTGGCGATGATGATGAATTCTGATGATGGTGGTGAAGATGACGACGCTGACGCTTCCGCTGAAGATGACGACGCTGACGGTGATGGTGAGGAGGAGGATCATGTGCCATGGGGGGAGGTGTGGGGGGGGAGGAGAAGGTGGACGAGAAGGAGATGTAGTTTTATCCGTGGGTGGACAATGTTCTACATGCCTAATGACTGCTGGGGCCCGTTCTTCGTGTCAGTTTCTGAAGGGCAGGAGCAGCAGGGGGAGAAGTGGGAGGATGAGGGGCAGTGGGAAGGAGGATCAAGAGCA
>CAUYUJ010014794.1:162500-247500 GCA_963575745.1 Prorocentrum cordatum
GGAGCAGTTTGGGCCTTCTTGGGTGCTGTGAATACCAGCAAACATGAATGTGCTGAACCTGTACGGCTTCCGAAGGGAACGGGATGACTTTGGCTTCTTGAAGCCTCTTGGGGGGCCTGTCGAAGCTCCCTCGGGGCGTCTTAGGGCGCTTTTGGGTGCTCTTGGCAGCCTCTTGGGCAATCTGGAAGCCATCGTGGGTGTTATCGGAGCGCCCAAGGGCTGTCTTGAGCGGCCAGGGAGCGGCCCAGGAGGCCCCAGGGGGGGGGGACTCAGATTGGGGGTTCGAAGCGGTGGGGGGGCCCAATTTCTTTCCCCATGTAGATGTCTACGTATGTCTGCCGGTCTGTCTGTCTGTCTGTTCTGTCTGTCTGTCTGTCTGCCTGTTTGTTTGTCTGTCTGTCTGTCTCTCTCTCTCCCTCTCTCTCTCTGACTTCCCCTCTCTATCACATCTCTCGCTCTCTCTCTCTCTCACTCTCTCTCTGTGCGTGTACCCCCGAACACCCACCATGGAGCCACCCCCCCACACTCCACGTGCGCTCGGTTTGCGGATTCACATGCGAGTCTGTTAGGTTTCGCTCGCGGCTTTAAGGGTCGATGGTTGAACAAGATGTTGGCCATCATGGTCTACGCACCTATGCTCTGACTATACTGTGATTCGAGTCGACCCTGCACCCCTCTACTATGCTCCACGCTACCCACCTGTAATTCTACTCGACTCTACTCCAATCTCCAAGCTAGTCCACTCTAGTGAACACTGCGGTACACAGGCTCGGACTTTATCACAACCAGTCATCTCCAACAACACTCCAAATCCTCAACACCACCCTCATCAACATGAACGTGCACACGCTCCTCGACTCCACATCCTCGGTCTCCGCCAACGCACTCAACATTACACAACCTCCATCTCCAAAGCAACACCCGCTTCTCCACACCATCCTCACCAAATGCAACTTCGAAGTCATACTCTACTCCACACCCTGCGTCTCTAACACATCACCTAGCACTCCACACCCTTCGTCTCCAACACAACGCCCACTACTCCACAGCAACCTCGCCAACGGTACACTGGACGTGTTCGAACCCACCCTCCACGTCTCCATCAAAGCACGCGTCCTCCGCCTGTTGGTCCGTCTGTCTGCCTGTCTGTCTCCATCCCTCCCCTCCCCTCCCCTCCCTTCCACTACGCTCTCTCCTCTTGCCTCCCTCCATGCATCCTTCTGGTTCCGTTTCCTTTTCCGTTTTCTCCTCCTCCTCCTCCTCCTCCTGCTGCTCTCCCTCTTCATCCGCCTCATCTCTGTCAGTCCTCCTCCCTTTTCCAATCCTCCAACTCATCATTCTCCCAGATCGCCCTTAGACCCCTTAGAACCGCCGACATCTACTGCAACTCTCTAGCACTTCCTACAGCACACAGAGAACAGCGCATTGGACTTCCTACAAGCCATGCCCTTTCCCTTGATCTATCTCTTTCCTGTGCCTTCTCCCTCCTCCTCCTCCTCCTCCTCCTCCTCCTCCTCCTCCTCCTCTTGTTCATCCCTCCTTCTCCCGCCGTCCCCCTCTCCCTCCCCCCTATCCCCCCACCCTCCCTCCCTCACTCCTCCTCCCCCATCCTCCCCCCTCCTCCTCCGCCTTCATCATCCTCTATCCCACCTCGAGTTCCCTCACCCTTTTCCTCCTCCCTCGGCGGGTGCAACCTTGAGGAATTTCGCGGTGTCGTAATCCTCGCTCGCGATCGCCGCCTTCTTCTGCTCCTCACCCGGGGGCTCCCCGCGGTGACGATGTGGGCTGAAGGAGGGGGGGAATGGTGACTCCTCCTCCTCCAACCCCTCCTCCTCCTCATCTTCATTCGGGGGGGGGGGGCGGAGAGGAGGAGAAATGAGTGGAGGGATGGAGGACTGGGTGGACAAGCCGACTGGTAAAGACGAGGGGGATGTTTCGGGAAAAAAGGCAGGAAACACAATAATTAATGGGATGGGGCAGGAGGGGAATCGGGGATGCGACGAGGGGGAATGGGGGAGGAGAGCCGCTATACGCATTGATGGCAACTCCTTTTCACAACGGGGTGCTCGCCTAAATTGTAAGACCATGACGCGCTCGTCTTTGAATAGTGAACAGGAGTTCTTGTCGGATGCATCTTGTGCTCTGGCCATCCTCCTCCTCCTCATGTTCCTCCTCCTCCTCCTCCTCTTCCTCCTCTTCCTCCTTCTCCTCCTCCTCCTCCTCCTCCTCCTCCTCTCTCCTCCCCACTCCTTCATCCCCCCCTCACCGTTGCCCCCCTCCCTTCGGGTCAGACCAAAACGGGGTTAGCAAAGAGGGGGTTCGCGAATCTGCTCACGAAGCTGGTTGTCCCGGCGAAGGCAGACGCCAACAACAGCAGCAGGGTGGGAACCCGCTGCGTGCAGCAATTTTCGTATCCCCCCCTTTCCCTGCCCTGCCCTCTCGTCCGACCCGATCCCGCCTCCCCCTTCTGGGAGGGGCTCGATGTATACACCACCTCGTCTGGTCGGCCAAGGAGCTTGGTGATCAGGCGCCCCAGCTGCCCAACCTGCGTGGCGCTGGCGCGTCTATGCGCTGAGCTCTTCAGCTGACCAAGCGACGCGATGAAGACTTGGAGCCCCTTCGCCCCGCCGCTGGAGGCCTCCAGAGGCCACTGGAGGTTCGACAGGAAGCCAGATACGACCCCAAAATCTTGACCCTCGGTACAGTCGGCCAGTATCAGAAGGATGCGCGATAAGGATGCAAGGGCCTTCGACACCCATTTCGAAGATTTTCAAGCGGGGCGTGGACAACGAAAGTGGCCGAGGATATGCAAGGATGCAAAGGGTTCCTTTGGACAGGTTGCCCATCCTTGTTATGCGGGTTGACTGTACTCCCCCTGCTCCGCAGGAGGGGGGGGGGGAAAGAGACGCGCAACGTGGCGCCACGTGGCGCCCGACGCGCGGGATGAGCACGAGGGATCTTCCCAACGAGGGACGAGCAGGCCAACGGGGGAGGAGGAGAAAGGGGAGGAGAACCTTTTCCCTGCTCCTCCCCATCTCCTTGTCCTTTCCCTCCTCCTCCTCCTCCTCCTCCTCCTCCTCCTCCTCCTACTCCTCCTCCTCCTCCTCCTCCTCCTCCTCCTCCTCCCCCTCCCTCCTCCTCGTCCTCCTCTTCTTGCTTCTCCTTCTCCTCCTCCTCCTCCTCCTCCTCCTCCTCCTCTCCTCCTCCTCCTCCTCCTCGCTCCTCCTCCTCCTCCTCCTCCTCTCCCTCATCCCCCTCCTCCTCCTCCCTTCTTCTCCTCCCTCCTCCCTCCTCTCCTCCCTCCTCCTCCTCCTCCTCCTCCTCCTCTCCTCCTCCTCCTTCTCCTTCTCCTCCTTCTCCTCCCCCTCCTTCTCCTCCCCCCCTCTTTATCCTCCTCCTTCTCCGCCCCCTCTTTCTCATCCTCATTCGCTTCTTCCAAGTGGCCTCCCACTTGGGGTCCGACTATTTGGGGTCGGAGGAACGCGCCGCATTGCTGATGCATCGTCGATGCATCGGCCATGCATCAGAGCCGTCGGCATGGAGAACCTCGGGCGTCGCGATCCTCGGACCCCATCTGGGAGGCCCAGAGGGGGAGGGGGATGATGACGACTTCCTCCATGCTCCACTCGCCCCGCCTGCACGTTCCCCCGGGGCCGTAGGCGACCCGAGGAGGAGTAGGAGGAGGCGGGGGAGGAGGAGGAGGAGGAGGAGGACGAGGAAGAGGTGGAGGGGGAGGAGGAGGAGATGGAGGAGGAGGAGGAGGAGTAGGAGGAGGAGTAGGAGGAGGGGGAGGAGGGGCAGGAGGAGGAAAAGGAGGAGCAGGAGGAGGACGGGTCGCCCGCGCCCTTCGGAGAAACCTCTCCCCCCGCCTCCCTGCCTCCTCCCGCGGCGCGCCCTTCCTGCCGCCGAGCCCCCACCCCACCGCCGCACCCCCTCTCCTCGAGCTCGCGCAGCTTCACGCCTCGCGCCCGCGCGGGGCGGGCGGTCGGGCCAGGGGGGGGGGGGCCACGCGTCAGTCAGCGGGCGACGCACGGTGCGGTTGGCTCGCGTGGCGTCGGCGCGCGCAAACGTTGAAACTGCGTCGATCCGTTCAACCTGCCGTCGATCGTGGCCCCGATCGTTCCAGGTCGAATTCCGTCAGGTCACGCGGCGTTGCCGCGCCCCTCGGTGCTTCCGCGTCGATTTATCCTGCGGAATTCAACCTTGAATGCCTTCGCTGGCGTCGCCGGTGCGCGATCGCCGCATGAACCTATTGTACAACACAAAAGTTATGCTCTTGCGCAGCTGTGTTCTGGAGCTCGGGGCCCTTCATTATCGCCGTCGTTTGCAGTCGCTCGTCGCTCCCCCAGGCCACCCTGCCCCTGCTGGTCATGATGGCCCCAAAAGAACACCAAGGTCATCTCGACCGCACCCCTCTCCTCACCTCGCTTCTCCCGGCCCTCGCCCTCCTTCGTGCAAGGGCCAGGACGTGCGTGCCACCTGTTTGCTGCGACTGGGGACGCCCGTCCCAGGGCGGCTGGACTTCTTCTTTCCCCACCTGCCACCGAAACGCGTATGAACTTCCCAGCCGCCCTGGGACAGGCGACCTCATGGCGGAAGCAATTGTCTCATACGGTGCTTCCCCCGCGAAGTTAGGGTTAGGTCGGGCATGTCCCGCATACGGGCGGATTTTGGACGAACAAGAACATCCGCCGACCCTGTGTCGGCGTGTGTGAGGGGCTTATCCATTCCAGTCGTTCGTTCGTCGTCTCCGTCGTCTCCTGTCCCTGTGCCCACCCATTCCCTGGGCCAGTCGTCTCTTGTCCCTACGCTCCCCCATTCCCTGGGCCCGTCTCCCCTCCTCCCCTTTCCCCCTCTTCCCTGGGCCCGTCGCCGCTCCCCCCCCCGATTTTTCAGGGCCTCCCCCTCAAGAGCAACGTTCTCATTTAGTCGAGCGGAAGCCCCTTCCCTTTGACCCTCCCCCTGCCGGGGGGGGGAGTCCCGGGGGGGGTCCAGGGGGGGTCCCGCGTCAGATACGACTCCCCCACTGGGGGTCCCAGAGCCCATACAAAGCCTCAGACGGGCCAAGAGCCACGCCCTCTCCTCCCTCCCTCCTCCTCCCTCCATCCTCATCTGTCCTCTTTCCTCCGCCCCCCTCCAGAACCGAGCCGTTCTCCTGGACGCTCGGCCACGGGACACCCCAGCACCCAGAATTCCGAGGTCCCTAGGACCCTCCAGGACCCCTCCTCCTCCTCCTCCTCCTCCGCCTCCGCCTCCGCCTCCTCCTCCTCCTCCTCCGCCTCCGCCTCCTCCTCCTCCTCCTCTCCGTAGCCATTTTGGCTCAAGATGCCCGCACTTGGGGGCTCCGCGCCTCCGTGCCAAAATCAGAGCTGCCAGAGCAGCACTGAGTTCTCGGAGATTTCGGGAGATTCGCACCGCCCATCTGCCAGCGCAGTTGGGATTAGAGCTCCCTCTCGTTCCGTCGTTCAGTCATGGCGCCGCGCCCATTCTCATGGTGCACCTGCGGCAACTGGACGTACAACTTCCGCCTGCTGCACAACGGCGGCTTCTGTGGCAAGTGCGGGAAGCAGGTCACACTTTTCAAGCCTGACGCTGCAGCGGCGAAAGGCAACGGCAAAGGTAAGAAGGGCATTCACAGTTACAAAGGCGGCAAGGGCGAGGACAAGTCGGCGTGGCACTTCGGCAGTGGCAAAGGCACGCACCCATGGTCCAAGGAGCCTGACATCTCGCAGATGCTCAGCATCCTCTCGAACGTCCCCGCCCTCGCCGAGCACGCCGACGTCTTCCGCCAGGCGGACAGCTCCTTCAAGGCGAGCAAGGCAAAGCCGGTATCGCCCAACCAGGAGGTCTACCGCTGCAGCCAGACCATGGAGAAGAAGGAGATGGCTCTCCAGAAGGCCTCGGCAGACGTCATCAAGCTGGAGTCGTCACTCCAGGAGGCCAAGCTGTGGCTCCGCCAGACGGCGGAGGAGGCCCTCGCCGCGAAGCGGGCCCACACGCTGGCGGTCAAGGCCCTTGCCGACTCCACGGGCGCCGCCAAGACGCAGGACGGCTACGCCGCGGACGGCAATAATATCTACCTCGCGATGGATGAGTTCGACTTCGCTACCAGCGATGAGTTCGACGACGCGCAGAAGGCCCAGCTCAAGGCCACCCAGAAGCAGGTGGAGGAGCACTGCAAGAAGGTGGAGGACCTCCAGAAGACCATGCAGGAGGCGCTCAAGAGCGTCAAGGAGATCCGAGCTGCCCCTGCGAAACGGCAACGTGGTCAGGACGGCCCCGTCCCTGGTCCTGGCGCAGCAGAAGCTGAAGGCCCCGACGAAGACCAGGCACATGCTGCGGAGGACGGCCCCACCATCGCAGTCTCAGAGAGCGACATCGCCGCCAAGATTGCGAGCGCCAGGGAGGCCACGCTGGCCAGCATGGGCGACTTCCCTCCCCTGGGCACTGGCAGTGGTGCTAGGAGCTCTCGCGATGGCGCGCCCAGAGCTGCAGCTGCGGCCGCGCAGCGAGGGTGACCCACCCATCGGCCTGGGAGGAGGAGGCCACCCGAGGCCAGGTGACACCCCTCAGCCGCCCCTCCCACCACAAGGCCTCCCCTGCAGTCGGGCCCTCGTTCCAGAAAACTACGATGCGACGTACTTCTTCTCGAACATCTCGGAGTGGGGCCCGCAGGCGGAGGGGTTCATGAAAGCCCAGGCGGAGCAGTGCGACGTCATGGGATTCGCGGAGATGCACCTGCGAGGCGTGAAGGTCCTGGACTTCACAGAGAAGATCAGCAAAGACGGATGGAAGGCCGCCGTCACCGCCGCAGCACCGTCGGGAAGGGCAGCCGAAGGTACGACGGGCGGTGAAGCCATCATATCCAAGCGTTCACTAGCCACCACGACGTTCGAGGGGTGGCGCAAACACGAGATCGAACGGTCTGCAGTCGACCCCTTTCAAGGATTTTGCCCGACGACATGGCACACGAAGGCTGGCAACATCGTCGTCATCTCCGCGTACATGCAGCCGAAGCACGGCTTCAAAGGCCCCAACGAGAAGATGATGATCAGGCTAGCCAGCTTCATCAATATGAGATCCGACCCGTGGGTTGTCCTCGCCGACTGGAACAACCCACCAGAGGCATGGGAAGCTACCAAGTGGCTGCGCAAGATCGGCGGCCACCTCATCCCCCCTGAGAACACGAAGACCACCTGCAACTTGGGGCGCGGGCCCCTCATTGACTACGGGATCTGCAAGAGCGGGTTCGGCGGCCCCCTCAAGCTCGAAGCAGCCCCTGAGGTCCCCTGGAAGACCCACGTGGGACTACTGCTTTCCATACGAGCGGGGAAGCAGCATTGGTGGCACAGAGCTATGTGTATACCCATGCAGCTCCCGTCGGCGGGACGACCAGCCAAGAAAGCGGACCCGAACAGCAAGCGCCAGAAGATGCTAGCCGAGCGGCACCAGCGGGCAAAGGCCAGACTCCAGGAGGAGCTACAGGACGCATACGAGGAGCTCCACAGCTGGCCAACCACGCAGGACACACACAGCAACGACTCGATCACCTTCGATATACCGATTGAGGTGTGGCGCTCGGCAGCCGCTACGGTGGCAGGACTGGGAGAGGGCAAAGGCAAACGCGTGAGGAATGACTCGAACGACGACCAGGACAACTACCCCTCCTCCCACTTCCTGCTCACCCGTGACATTGAGGCGCAGAAGAAGGTTGCCAAGGCGTTCGGCGACTGGGTGCAGACAGTGGAGAAGGCTACGCTCAAGCACCACAACATTCCCGAGTCCGATTGGAAAAAGGATGAAGGCAGAGCAAGGGAGCATGGGATCACTTGGCGAAGAACCCGTGCTACACCAGCCCGTACACACATGCGGGACCCAATCGTGGAATGGTGGCATCTGGCAACGACGATTATTTCCAGATATCAGCTAATGAGGCGCAAGTTTGCAGAGCAGGACTACAAGCGCACGGCAATAAAAATGCAGGAGCTGCTACACATTGCCACCGAGAACAACTTCTTCGACAAGTGCAACGACCCAGAGGACAAGAGGACCCTGGAGGAGTGGACTAAGGCCATCCTCGACTTAGACGGGCAGAACATCGACTCGCTGCAGGCCCTACTGGAGTTCGGCCTGAGGTTTCAAGCCCGCGCGGTGGGTACTGGGCTCGCCAACGGCAGGCGCGCGTTTGCAAGCTGGGTCACACGCATGTGGAAGCAGGCTCCAGGTGCGTTACACCGACATGTGAAGCCAGCTACTACTCGACGAGACAAGCACTTCAGTGACGAGGGCAACACCTATGCCACACCCTGCGAGATCATGGACCGCAGAGCTGACTTCTGGGAGAACATCTGGTCCGACCCCAGCTCCGACCACAAGAGTATCCTCGACGGCCTCAAGTTCGTCACGGAGCAAGCCAAGAGGGAGGACGTGCACCCGATCGAGCTGGAGCACCTGGACCACCTGCTGGCGAAACAGAACCCGAAGAAGGCCAGAGGAGTCGACAACCTCGGCCCGCTGGAGGTGCAACGACTCCCAGAGCCAGGACGAAAGCAGATGGTGGAGGTCCTCAATCTTTGCGAGAACCACCTCATGTGGCCTCATCAGATGTTCACGGTCATAGGTGCGGCCGCCCCCAAGCCCAAGGGGGGCGACAGGATCCTGGGATTGCTTCCTTACACGGTGAAGGTTTGGTCCAAGCTCCGCTACCCGTTGAGTGAAAGGTGGAGTGGCAAGCTGGGCGAATTCTGGGACACGGCCATCAAAGGGAGCAGCCCGCTTCAAGCCTCGCTGGCGAGAGCCTGCATGGACGAGTGCTGCTTCACAATGGGCATCAGTTGTGCGACAATCCTTCTAGATTTGGAGAAGTTCTACGACAACATCTCCATCGCAAAGCTCTGCCAAGCTGGACTCAGGCAGGGCTTCCCCGCAGTCATCCTCGCAATGGAACTACAGATATTTCTTGCCCCCCAGGTACCTCAAGGAGCGCCAGTGGATCAGCAGGCCGATCAAGATCGAGAAGTCACTGGTGGCAGGATCTCCACACGGCGGCAAATTAGCAAAGGTACTATTGGGCCCTGTCCTTCAGAGGGCTCACGACAAGTACCAGTTCAACATCATGATGAAGACATTCGTGGACGACACGATCATTCGCTGCGAGGGCACGGCCTACAACGTCGAGACCACACTGGTCCAAGCTGGCGCCTCCATCGGCCACGACATGCAACGCGAGGGCCTCACGATCAGCCCCAAGACGGTCGTTGTCGCCAGCACGAGCAGCATCGCCAACAAGGTGGCCCGAGCACTTCGGAGAAAGGGCATTCGGGCAACCTCAGCACAGGCTGCCACAGACTTGGGGGCCGATGTCGCTTCAGGACGGGCTCGCGCCAGGGCCACAGCACGAAGGAGAATGACGAAGGCTAGCAGACGGTCGGCAGCCATCCACAGAATCAGGAGAATCGCCCGATTGAAGAGAGAATCACAAGGTCTCTGGAGTACTGGTGCCTTGCCGTCTGGGACCTACTCACATCAGCATCACGGGCTCCCTGAATATGAAGTGCTGCGCCTCCGACGCCAAGCGGCTGCTGCCGCTTCGGGCGTGGGGCCAGGAAGATGCTTGACGTCGGCGCTGGCTATCGAGTACGGGGGCGACGACCCTGCCAAGCGCATCAGGCGTCAGCAGATCGCAGCGTGGCTGACCTTGTGGCGCCAGTGCCCAGGCATCCACGACAGGATTCGGCAATCCTGGGACAAGATCCTCGACCGCATACGAAAGGCTGGCCAACGCAAGTGGAGGATCGTCCGTGGCCCAGTGGGGGCAACTATTGCCACCCTCCTCGAGATTAACTGGGACCCGATCGCGGCGACCCAGTGGGGCACGGACGCAGGTAAGAGCTGGCTCATTCCTGCAAGAGAGGACGAGGACTTCAAGAAGTTGAATGCGGACTACTCGGAGATCTTCAACGACATCAACAGCTCAGTGGACAGAGTTCTCTGGACTCGGGCTTCGAAGCATGAAGCAGGTGACGACCTACACAGCGGAGGCGACTTCAGCACGATCAAGCAGGAGAACCGCCGACTCGCCAGGAGGGAGCAGCATAGCGAGATTGCACTCAACACGGTGGTCACGACAGGTGGCCAGTGGACACGTACGCGAATGTTGGCCGCAGGATACGAGGTTTCCCCCACATGCCCGAGGTGTGGAGAACAGGATGAGTCGCTGTTCCACAGAATTTGGACCTGCGCGGCCGACTGCAACCACGACGACTACACGGACAGCGAATTCCTCACCGCACAGGCGTTCGCCAACTACGAGGCCTCTCCGTCCCTCTGGCTTCGAGGCGTTCCTGCGGCTGCCGACACCATACCTGTCTTCGACGAGGTCCCACCCATCACGAACAGTTTCGGAGACATGTCGACAATCCCACGTGATGAGGAGGGGTTCGCTGAGATTTTTGGAGATGGGTCGGGCGGTGAGCATAGCAGTGACTGGCGTCGCAGACGCGCTGGTTTTGGATTTGTTTCCCTTTCCTCTGGCAGCCTGGACCCGATTTTCGGCTTTTCGTCCTCCCTTGGAGGGAGGGTCCAGACGGTCCCGAGGGCCGAGCTCTCTGCCTGTCTCGCCGCCCTAGAGCTGATCCCAGGGAACATCCGATATATGACGGACCACCTGGCCCTGGCCCAGGCCTGGTCCAAAGGAGTCCCGCTCCTCCTCGCTTCCTCGACCCCTCCTGCGAACCTCGACCTTTGGACCAGGATCCTGGAGGCAGCAGGAGACAGAGTAATTCGTGTGATTTGGATCCCTGCCCATGTCGAGGCTAGGGATGTGAATTCCGAGGAAGCGTTTCGGTATGCGGTAGGCAACGCGTGTGCTGACGCACTCGCAGGCCTAGGCGCCCAAGCGAGCAGGCGCTGCGGCCTCACGAATCCCGACACCGACCGCCGCGATGCCGAGGCTGCCCTGGTCAGACGTCGAGCTCGGAGAGCTCTGGTTGCGAGCATCCTGGCCGATCCGTGGACCGCGTCTCGACCCGTGGTCCCTGGGGTCCTGCGGCTTCCCATCCTGACCAGGTGTCTTCGGGCCAACGAGCATCAGTGGCGGAAGGTGGGTTCTAAGTTTTTCTGTCTGGTTTGCTCCCAGTTCGAGACCAGGGAGTCCATCCGATCTGGGAGCCTCTCGCGGTGCTGCCCCAAGCCCCGTGGCCAGGGCATCTCACCGCTCCACGGCCCACAGCTTGTCGCGGGGAAGTTGCTGTGTGCAAGCCACAAGCTTTCCTTCTGGGGCCGGTTTGGTTTAACGTTTTGTACTGTTTGTGGCAAGACCGCCACGTCCGACCCAAGGTGGTTGGTGGAAAGATGCAGGGCCTCCCCCAAGGGTGCGCAAAATCTCGCGAGGATCGCCCGAGGTTTATACCCGCACGTGGGGGGGCCCCCGCAGCACGTCCGTGATGCAGAGATTTCACAATTCACTTACTAACTCGTCTGGTTTTGCCCAGTTTCGAGGGCCCCGCTGGTGGCGTAAATGGCAAAGTGATGCGACGCCCCTCGGGAGGCCGAGAAAAGATCACGAGCGCCATCCAGCGGGGTCCTGATTATATAGGCGTCGACTGTCGTTGTCGCCCGCCATGCATAGTCCATGCATAGTCCTCCTCCTCCTCCTCCTCCTCCTCCTCCTCCTCCTCCTCCTCCTCCTCCTCCTCCCCCCTCCTCCTCCTCCCCCCTCCTGCTCCCTGACGTCCTCCGCCTCCTGCTCCTCAACGTCCTTGTCCTGCTCGTCGTCTCCGTCTGCAGGGTCGGCGGCACCGGCCGGAAGGCCTTTGCAATACTCCAAAAAATGCCCAACAATAGTCAAACATAGTCAAAACATCGTCCCCAGACTATTGTTGTTTATTTTTGAATCTTCACCCTTTACAGACGCCCGACTTAAAATTAGGGGGCAACTTCGGGGAGGTCTTCAGCAACAGCAGCGGCGGCGGCAATCATGCCAGCAGGTGGAGACATGGCAAAGACGATGAGACGAAACCAAGACGGGGTCTCAATTGGACCGCGATAAATCGGAGACCTCAGAGACCCGGCGGTTCTGGAGGATGCATCGGGCGCCACGGCCGTTCCGAAGTGCTGCGGAACGCTCTGGGAACGCTCTGGAATGACGTATCCCTGTCTGGCGGCCCGCCCGAGACGAGGCGGCCGTATGAGGAGGGCCCCCCGAAGCAAGGGGGGCCTTGGGGCCTCTTGAGCAGAAACCTACGTGCTGTGACCGTCAGCCCAAGCCATGCCCGTCGGGCTCAAACACACGCTGCTCAAGTTGCCAGTCGGGTTTGCACAGGTTGGGCCCAGAGTGAAGCCAGATCGAGCGGAATTGCAAGGTCTCGTGCCACCTGAGCCCGTCTTCGACCACGGATGTACCACCGCTGCTGAACCGAGCATCTCAACAGTAGCATCAGAACGGGGACCTGGTTAAACCGCGAGACAAGGGCTTCTGCAATCGACCCAATTGAAAAGAGCCTGCATTGACCTCTCCTCAGGGATGGTGAACTTCAGTATCGTTTAACCGATCCCCATCCCCAGCGGCGTGGCATCGGCCCCACCGGCCGATTTACCCCCCTAGATGGGGATGTAGGTCGTTCCCTTCGGCTTTCGAGGGGTGTATCCCCAACTGGGGTGGTAATTTGGTGGGGGTCTCGAAGGGGGATGGGGATGGGGATGGGGATGGGTGAAATGATACCGAGAACTGCGGGCATCCCGCACGTGGACTCCCAATTGCCCGAGGTCCGCGCTGGCTGCTCCAAGGGGCAAGCTCAACGCGGACCTCCCGCACTCAGATCTGCAATTGTGGAGGTCCGCGCTGGCCGCTCCCAAGGAAAGCCCATTCGGTGCACGAGCCCCGTCTGAGCAAATTCGACGTACGAGCCCACTCGGCCGCCAGACGGACCCATGATCAAGCCCATCCGGCCGCCAATCGGGCTCGATTCCACCCTGCATCTTGGGATATAGAACGCCTGACGGTGAACGGGTTCAAAAAGGAACCCTGAGGGGCGTCCCGGGGACTCCCCCCCGCCCGCATGGGTTGGCGGAGGATGTTCACTGCCCATGAGGAGGGGGGGAAGGAGGAGGAGGAGGAGGAGGAGGAGGAGGAGGAGGAAACATGGGAATGAGAATGGGTCCGATGACGATGTCATATCCCAAAAAAAAAACTGCGCGGGCTCGCGAGCGAGCGTTCCTGACCCAAGCCCGTGGACAAGAAAGGACCGCCTCCAGCGCCCGAAGGCAAACCACCTGACTGCAGGGGAGCGTCGCATGTTGAGAGCAGCCGCCTCAAGAGGTATCATCAAACAACACGCGCCGCCCGCTGCACACTCCCACTTGCGTAGAACAGGGCTACCGCAATCTGCCAAACGAGCATCCAATATACATGTGCCAGGACGGTGCGAAGGAGGCCGCTCGGCCGCTAAAAGGCGACCATCAACTAGTAGCACTCGCAGACAACACGGCGCGAGAAGATCGCAACTGGGTGAACTATACGATAAGGCACGGAAGAGAACTAGGGCACTGTACACAGGTGAAGCTTCCAGGACTGCGGTTGCATGGGGAAGGCCTCCAAAATACAGGCAACTGGACAAAGCAGAAGTTGAAAGTCAGTGAAAGTGGAAGTGGCCAGGGCTGGACAAACTGGCAGTGGGTGTAACAAGCCTGAAACAATGAGGATGCGGTCGCCAGGGATGGCAACACTAACCAAGCCGGCCATGGCTGGAACGAGTGAGGGGCTGGCCCCAGTCACTTTTGCCAGCTTCCATGTGCCTGCTGGCTCCCCGCCCGCTGCTCATCGTCGAATTCTTCGGCGTCTGAGCGTCCCTCCTTCCTCTCGCGGCCTCCCCCCTCCCTCCTTGCACGCTGGCCGCTTCGCTACTTAGTGCCCCTACCTAGCTGTTACTCTGATGCGGATTTCGCCGCCTCGCCGCTTACGAAAAAAGTGCCTGCCGGCTCAAGCCGCACAACCGCGGACCCACTCTGGTTGCGACGTCGGTGCCGAACCTTCGACCCCACGCCCTCGGCACCCAGAACGGCTGCTGCCAGGTTTGGTAATGCTCTCGCCGCGCCGCTGGCCCTCTCACGTGTGCGGACCACACACACGTATACAGCTTTCGGGCATCCAGTTTCTGGATCGACCGTTGCGACATCCGATCCCAGCACAATGCCATTTGCCGTGGTCGCCACATATAACACGCCGATTGCCTCCCCCTGGAGACATGAAGCCGGTCTCATCACCTCAACCCTGGGGCGCGGAGCGCTCCCGCACTGAACATTGGACTGGCCGGGGAGCCCGTCGAGCCAGCTGGGTCTATATCGGGGATGGACAGACCCCCCTTTAGTAAAACGTGGTTTAGTGAAAACGACCTGAGGCCCAAACCTGGCGGGCGCAAGCCTGGAAAATAACGGCCACGGCGCCCTCTCGAGAACCGAAAACGGACAATGCACTAATCGACGTGTCACTGTTGGGGGTTCTGTCCACCCCCGACTATAGTCGGGGGGCCTGTGAAGGCCAGCTAGGACTACCCTGGGAGGGCTCGCTGCGCGGAGCCCGAGGTCTGGCCCGGCGGAGGGCGGTGCCGGCGACCATTCTCCCCCCTGCCAAAGAGGGGCGGCTGTCGCCTGTCTTCCGGAGGCGGTCGATCACCTCCTTGCACCGCTTGGCCTCGTCGAAGTCCTTGCCCCCGGCGGTGACGGCGTGGGCGCGCGCCCGGGGGGAAGGGACCCTGACACTCCAGAAGGGCGATGACCTCCTCCTCCTACTCCTCCTCCTCCTCCTCCTCGCCGTCGTCGTCATCACCATCACCATCACCATCACCATCACTATCACCTTCACCATCAGCATCACCTTCACCATCACAACCACCACCATCAGCATCAGCATCAGCATCAGCATCATCCCCATCCTCATCCACATCCTCATCCACATCCTCATCCTCCTCCTCGTCCGCATCATCATCACCAACATCATCACCAACATCAGCATCATCATCACCATCATCACAACCATCATCATCACCACAACCACTATCACCATCACCATCACCACCGCCACCACCAGCATCATAATCGCCATCCTCCTCCTCCTCCTCCTCCTCCTCCTCCTGATCATCATCATCACCATCATCAGCAGCATCATTGTCCTCATCATCATCATCACCACCATCATCACTATCGTCATCAGCATGAACATCAACATCATCACCACCATCGTCATCGTCATCGTCATCGTCATCGTCATCATCATTGTCCTCTCCTCCTCCTCCGCCTGCTCCTCCTCCTTATCATCATCATCATCATCATCATCATCATCATCATCGCCACCGTTTTCGTCACCACCATCCTCATCATGGCTCTCCCAAGCGAGGGGACACGACGTGCCACACGTGACGGCCTCCCGTGCCCCCCCTCGAGCAGTCGCTGTGGGCAGCTGGTAGCATCAGGACCTTCGAATGCAAATGATAGTCGGCGTTTTTAGCAATCCAGGTTTGTTTATCAGAGTGTAAGGGCCGAACGATCACTCACAATTACTGGGTACGCGGCTAACGTGGGATTCCGCGAAGCGGACTCTGGTGGTTGTTGTTGTTGTTGTCGTTGTTGTTGTTGTTGTTGTCGTTGTTGTTGTTGTTGTCGTTGTCGTTGTCGTTGTCGTTGTCGTTGTCGTTGTCGTTGTCGTTGTCGTTGTCGTTGTTGTTGTTGTTGTTGTTGTTGTTGTTGCGTTGTTGTTGCGTTGTTGTTGTCGTCGTCCCCCCCTCTCCAGGGGGAGGCAGGGGGGGAGGGGGCCAGGGGGGAGGGTCTCGGCGCGCTCACGACGACGAAAACGACGACGAGGACGATGCCGAGACTGAACTGTTCTGTTTTTGCCACGGAGGGCCCCCGGAAGTCCCGACCCGTCCCCCAGGGCTGGACTCCCATCCCGAGCTGCCCTTTCACAGTCTCGGGGCCTGGCGAGGGCCCCCAGAGGGCGACACCGACGAGCGGCGGAGGACCACGTCCGGAGGACGAGCGCGGCGGAGGCCGAGGCGCCTCCGCGCGCGCGCCCCGCCCGATACGCGCAGGCCGCGGCGGCGGCCCCCGCGGCCGCGGGCCTCCGACGCCAAGGGCCTCCCCGGGCCTCGGCCTCGACTCGCCAAGAACGTCGGCCGTCTGTGGGCGGCGGCGGCGGCGGCGTGAGCGCGCGCACGCCTCGTTGTCGACGGCCGCCCGCTTGGCCTCCAGGAGCTCCCGCACCTGCTCGGAGGTGCGCTCGTCCAGGCCCTCCTGGGAGAGGGCCCCCCCCCGGGGCTGGCCGGGGCCCGCTGCGGGCGGCCTCGAGGCCACATTTCCGACGGCGCGTTTTCTTCAATCCCGTGGTTTTTCCGCGACTTCGGGGCCAGCTTCTGGGATGGGCTTTGGGGCAGCCAAAAGTGGACTCGGGGCGGCAACCTGGCCTCAGAGAAGGGGTCGGGACCTGTGGGTCCGCGGGCTGGAAACATCAGGCCGTCGCATGTCTGGGAGGCCCGCCTCGGCGGAGAGGCTTGGGAAGGATAGTATCATGAGGAGGGAGAAAGGGGCAGGAAGAGGAAGAGGAGGAGGACGAGGGAGGAGGAAGGCGGTCAATGACCAATCATCCAAGTCTACGAACGAGCCCAAACTCGTAGCCTACAGTGGGGGAGACAATGGAGGAGACAGTCGATGCGAATCCACATTGTTTCTGTTATTTGCCAGCTGCTTGTACGGTCTGGGGGCATCCAAATGGCATCCGGATGGTATTCAAGGGTTTCGATGTTTTCCCAAAACGTCCGCGGAGTGGTCAAAAACAAAAACATTCGGCGACCGGACCTCTTGGGGTCGGACGACGTCTCCGCATCGCTGAAGCTCGCGGGCCCCGCGGTATAATCATGTTAGCCAGCGTGGGCCCCAAGCGCTGTGTCTCTGGCAATATACGCTGCGTCATCAGTGTGCAACATACGTTGTGCAATCTATGTGAAGAAAAGTGTGGTGCAAACTATGTGGCGCAATCTTGATTGTGCACTATACTTTGTGCAATCATCTGTGTGCGACACATGTTATGCAACCCGCGTTGTGCAAGTTATGTTGTGCAACATACGTGGTGCAATGCATGCGGTGGAATCAATGTAACGAAATTGAAGTTGCCAACCTATCTGCCCGCGCAATCGCACCACCCTCCGCCCGCACTTTGGTTTGAATAACCCATGCGGCTGCGATTGCGATGAATATCTGGTGTTGGTTGGCAGGTGCATCTTTGCGGCCGCACTGGCCTGCGCACGCTCGCGCGCACAGCGGCCGGCGAGTTTGGCGCGACCGACGCGGTCGTGGTGGCGCTGACCATTGGGCATTTCCCGGCGGGAACGTCACTGCGAGTCGGTGACTTGGCTGGGCGCGGTATCGTGACCACGCTGGCATTGTAGACGCGATGATGTTGGCAATGATGATGGTGGCGATGATGGCGATGACGACGGCAAAGCCAATGGCGGCACCAATGCTGATGACGTGCTGCGGCGCACTCAATTGGCGGTTCGTTGCCACAGGGCTCACCTCGAGGACAAACGACAGACCCAGCATGTGGCCCTGAGGGCACGCGCGGGGAACCACCAGAAAACATCCAACCCAAACGTGTATACGATCCAAAAGCAAACCGCTGATCGCAACGCGCGCGTATGGTAAACGAGAAGCGCCGCAAAATAAAAATGAGACCGCGGGGGCTGGCGAGACGCCGCAAGCTCGTCGTTGTATCGGTCGGTCGACCGATAATAATCCGATCGACCGATCGACCGGCCCCCCTCCCCCGCGCCCCCTAAGCCCCCGTCCCAATGTGCAAACGCTTGTCAATAAAACGGAAGGCGGGTGCGCGGGGAACCTGGATCCGAAAATGGATGCAAAAATCTTGACCTTGTTCCGTCTGGAAACTGCGTGACGCGCGTGGGACGCATCGCATGTTTGATGCGCGCGCGCTACGAGAGCCAGCCCCCAGAGGGATCAGGCGCGCAAAATGAGGCCGCGACGCTTCTGTGCCGCGGAACGACCTGCGCTTGGCGACATAGCGTTGCGCTGTTCAACCCACGAGGGCACCGCGTCGGCAGTGCGCGTCGCGCGTTTGGCAACCCTGACGCTGGGCATCTGAGCCGCTAGCGAACCCGCTGCATCACGTGCCGCGGCGGCGCGATTTCGGGCGAAGGAAGGGAGGGTGCGGGGGCATTGCTTCGATGTTGTCGCGTTCTCGAGGAACGGTCACGGGGCCCAAGGTGCCTCGAAGCAACGGTTTCCGGAAACCACGCGGGGCATCTCCAGGGAGACTTGGAGCTGTCGAAGATGGTGACGCGCTGCGTCCTGCGGTGTTTTGAGGTCTCGCAAATGATCGGCGAGCGTCTCCGGAGGTATTTTCAAATCTCAAAGGTCGCCGCGGGGGCATATTTGGAGCATGTTGAAATTCCGAAAATGGCCGGGGAAAGACTCTGAAGTTTTCTCGAAGTTCTCAAAATGCGCTAGCGCGTTTTCGGAGTACTTGAGAAATTCGCACATGGCACTGGCATGTCCTTGGAGCATTCAGAAACGGCGCTGGGTATCTTTGGAACATTTGGAAAATTCGCACACGGCACTTCTGTACTTTGGAGCATTTGGAGATTTCGCATATAACCCTGGGGTATATGTAGAACATGTTTAGGTTAGTTTGGCAGTATTTGGAACATGTTCTAAGCGCGTGAAATGTGCGGGGGTATGTTCGGAATATTTTTATAGATGGGAAATCTCAAAGAGTTTGTCGTGTGCACTTGAGATATGCGAGATGTGTTGTTGGAGTATGTTGCGCGCGCGTTGCGCTTGACATCTTCCAATGGAATATTTTGCGCGCTCGGCGGGCGCGCGACATCTTGCGCTAGAGGATTTTGTTAAACCGCGGGGTATGTCGGACACTCGCTCCGGGTGTCCGAAGTGCCAGTGCTGCCGCGGCGACGATGCCTGGCGCGCCGCGGGCTCCCGGTCCTGCTTTACTACGCGCGCGCTCTGGGCCCGCCGATTTGTGCACGTGGATAGATGTATACACACGTGCACGCGTATGCACGTAGGCATATTGCTCTGCCCTGGTTGAATGCGCCCCGTGCTCGGCCCCGCGCGATCCGCGCGACCATAAAGATCAGCGTGCCTGTGCTTGTAAATGCATCTGCAAATGTGCACGTGCAGCCCTAATCGTACTTTGCCCCGTCACACGCCTAATTGTGTCCCAGTGTGCTCTACCCCGCTACAGCGGCACGCGCAAGCCTCCATCTCTTTCGTATGCGAACTGATGGTTTTCCATGTGACATGTCTACGCCGACGCCGCTTCCGCCCTGCTCGGAACCGGCTCCAACGTGATCGCGCGCCTGGTTGCAATCAGCCTGACCCACGGACAAACCCCAAGTCCGCTCCTACCGCGCTCCATCTCATATCTACGCGGTGATGGCATCGAACGGGTTATACCTTGTCTGGTCAAGATTATCGTTGGAGCAATATACCACGCGTGATTGCCCGAAGAAGCCAAGTGGCCCAACGAGGGGGGCGCCAGTCTACGCGCGCCACCTTTATTGAGAGGGGATAGGGTGGGGAGGATGCACAAGGATGGCGCTCAGGAGCGAGGGGGTAAAGAGGGAGGAAGACATGAGTTTTGCAACGAAAACTTGAATGCCAGCGGCCACGACGACTGATAGGGCGGATTTGGTTGATGTGAATAGCAAGATGGGAAAAGAAAGGATCCAAATCTGCAGGGCCACTGTCGGCTGCCCAACGGGTACTCGTCGAATTGCTCACGCTGCGCGCAAATCTAATCGCAGCGCCGCGCCATTTGGTCCACGATGGTAGCACGCGGTCGACCCTCCTGGTGCACGTCGCACAAACCACATCGCCATGGACGCATGCCTTCGCAAAGACGCGATAATGCGCGCTGCCGCCACCAAGTGCGGCCAAACAAATAATGGTGGCGCCGCGCGGCGCATCGTGTTTCCCAACCGTGTGCATCGTACCTTCGGCTAGCCAGTCTCCAGATATCGATTTCCATACCATATTTGGGATATTCTGAAGATAGCATGAAGCATCGCCACAAGACTATTAGAGGGACATGCTTGGCTTTGCCCTGGAAGCAAGCAGGGTGCTTCTTGGCTTGGGCTTCCACTGTAGAGGCAAGCCAGGACGCTTCGCCACTGCTCCAGGTCACTCATTGTGGCCGCCGCATCGCTAACTGCCGGCCAGAGCCCCCAGCGGCAGCGGGAGCCGCGCGCGTGCGGATGCGCCGGGGGAGGTCCTCGCAGGGCGGCGCCACGGGCGGGGGCCGCTGCTGGGCGGGGGGTTCGGCGGCAGCCTTTGGCGGGCGGGGCATTTGCTCGTGGCTTAGGGTTCGATCCAACTCCACCTCGATACTTCTCCTCGATCCTCCCCCTGCCCTTCGATCCTCCTGCTCTTTGATCCTCTTGCTCTTCGACCCTCCTCCTCCTCCTCCTCCTCCTCCTGAGGGGAACCGAATGGGGGGGGGAGTGGCACAGGGGGGGGACACCAACCTGGAATCGGCGATGCATTGCCGATAGATCGGCGATAGGCCCTCGAGACTGACTCCGCACGTTCGTGGGCGGGGGTGGGCCATCGGGCCCCTATCGGCGATGAATGGACGATCGGGTGTCGCTGCGTCACCCCTATGCCCATCCCCTGACGAAGGGGCCATTTAGCGGCAGTAAGCGGACTGAAGTCCAGGAGTGAGGCGGATAAACTGCGATTGAGCGGCATTGCCATGGGACTCGCGGGATCATGCCCGATGAGGCTGGCTTTCGGCCACGGATCTACCAGCGCACATGCTGAATTCAACCTCCGAAGAATTGCATCCTAAAACCCAGCATCTCGATTTTTCTCGAGGGCAGACGGAGTGGCGACGGGGCAGCTCTCTGCGCGTCCAGAGCGGCTTCCAGTCGCGGTCGGGCACGCCGAGGACCGGCCCTGCCTCCCTCGGCAGAAGCCCACGCTGTTCACCGATCTGAGCACGGTCCTCCTCTGGTCGGCAGGGAGCCAACACATGACGTCGGCGCCCGACCATGTAAGTACATGAATACGGCCCCCTTGTCCGCGAGACCAGCATCGTTTTACGAACGCTCACACAATGCGTACTGTGGCAACTCGTGTACGTGTGCGACCTTTTTTCGCCCCTGGTTCGTGTTGGGCGGAGGCCTCTCATCGTTCTGCTGCAAGGCGACCTCGTCGTGGCGGCGCGCGCAGAGGGGATGGAGGGAGGGGGGAGGGCTTCTTAGAAGGAGGCTGCTTCTTAGAAGGCGCCGGCCTTACATCCATAGATAAGGCCCGCGCCTTCTGAGAAGCAGGGGTGCTTCTAAGAAGCCCTCCCCCCTCCCTCCACCCCCCTCTGCGCGTGGCTGACTGTCGGTGCACCCAGGTCTCCGACGCTATGATGTTTCACATCCCGCGATCTTTTTCTCGAACTGAGTCGGGGATCTACTGGCCCGGGTCAATCCAAGCCCAGGCCAGTAAGGCTTTGCAAGATCCTGCAAATCCTGCATCCAAGCCCGGGTCAATGCACCCCTGGCCTTGCAGGAGCATGCGCGATCCGGCGCTCTGGCTGACCCCCGTTTGCATGGACCCCCATCTCTTCAGCCTCGACTGGGCCTCTGGGGTCCGTCTCCAGGCCGACCATGACAAACGGATCTGGGCGACAAACCGGCCGCGGCGGAGGGGGGTTCTGGGACCTCTGGGGTAGGATTTTTCTGGCAACCTCCAGCGAGGTCTTCTGTTAAGCAGGGACCGACCGTCCCAGTATTCCTATAGGCCTACCATGACATGTTCTTAGACCCCGAAGATCTTCTAAGGACAGATATACTTAGAACATAAACCCGATGAGTTCAAACAACACGGTCTCGGCCAGAAATGTTCTAAGAACATATCGTGCAAACCACACAAGGGTCTTAGAACACTCTGCGGTGGGCTTATAGGCGTGCCAGGACGCTTCGCCACTGCTTGATTTTTGGCCGCTCGTCGGGAGTAGAGTCTTGAAGAGTGGGCTGCGGTCGCAAAGTGCACCTCGCCATCGCTCGGACGTCCACTCCCCGTGCACAGTCCAGCGTCGTGCGCGTGTGCTTTTTCTCGCAAGATGGCCCGAGATGGTCAGCGATGGTCCTCGCAGAGAAAGAGTGCGCACGTCCGCGCGATGCCGCGGCACTCTGCTGGCGAAGTCGTCGACCACGAGTGGACTCCTCAGCAGCTGCCGTGAGCGACCCCCGCGGCTGCCCCGCCGTCGCGCACACGCGCACTGCGCGTGCCGACGCGCGCCGTCGCGCAGACCCTCTGCTTGCCGGCGGGCGTGCGTGGGCATGCAGAGCGCGCTGCGCTGCGAGACCAAGTCGCTACTGTTAGATGCTAAGTTCTGGGGACCTTCCTGGAGCCACTCGCTCCACTCGTGCGTCGAAGCTACGTCGAACCTGAATCGGACCTGAATCGGACCTGCGCCGAAGCTGCGTCGAACCCGAGTCAAATCTGAGTCGAATCTGAGTCGAATCTGATTCGATGAGTCGAACTTGAATCGAACCCGAGTCGAACAGATCCGCAGATCATTTAAGTGGGCCCGAGGAAAGTCCCCAAAACGATCATCGAATTATTGTGACATTCAAGTCTCGGCTATACGCAAAGAGTGACCCTAGGCGAGAGCGACCTCAGTGCGCAGATTACGGGGGCGCCAGGTGGCCAAATCCAGGCGCGTAAGCCGCCGCTGTCGCATCGAGCTGAGCGATCGGTGAGGGCCCTAGTAAGCCCGCACCTAAGGTCACTCCGGCGAAGGGTCACTCTTAGATGTCTTCGAACTTCCAATCGCTGCTGGCGTACCTGCATGCTGCTGCTCACGTGCACTCCATCCTGAGTCGAAGCCAAAACAAAAACAACATCGTACTGGGACACATCGGGGATATTTGAGATCTGGGGGTTCTGGAAGATAGACCGGGCTCTGTAGCTGTTCCATAGACAACCGGAACGCTTTATCTGATGGTCCTGGCCCCGCCCGAGACCCCCCGCTTCCCTCTCTCGGTCGCACTTTAGCATAGATTAAGGCGCCAAATCTACATCCGGAGGTGACGTGAAGAACGGCAACGATTGCCGCGAACGTCCACAAGCAACATGTGCCGTGAGTCCGATCATACCCACAAATTCTTGTCATATCTTTTGAACGGTTCAAAATAATTGCTCTTCCTAGTCTCTGTTTAGAGCCCTTTCGAACTGTTGGTCGCACGACTATATCTGCTGCGATCGACAAACACAGCTATACAAGGCAATTTTCTTGCCCAACCTGTTGTATAATCTGGAGACTGCTTGGACACTGCATGCGGACAGAGCCCGCGTGGACAGCTTCCACGCGCAGAGCTTGCGACGTGTTTTGCGAATCCCGAGCGCGCACAGTGGAGGCTGGTCCACAAGAAACCTTCCACAAGAAACCCAACCCCGAGACCCCAGGACCTCTATTGATTCTTGGTGTGGGAACGTCACGCTTTCCATCGCCGAACCATCGAAATCAAAGAAACCCAGGGCACCCTGGAGGCAAGCAGGGTATTTCTTGGCATGGGCCGCCACTGCTCGTATCTAGAATTTCTAACCGCGGAGTCCTGGAACGTGCACATGAACCGCCGCTGAGCGAAATGCTCCGCGGACGGCACATGAATGTGTATACGACGATTTTGGAACTCCCGAAAGGCAATCTCCTCAAATTCCTCACGTGCGAGCCTGGTACAAGGTTGCCTAGGCAGTGGGGTCGCAAAAGGAAGAGATGGAACCCCAAACAAAACAATGGACTTCCAATGTCTTTTCGCTTTTGTCAGAACGCCGGCTCCAACGTCCTCCTTCCTCTCCTCTTCCCTGCTTCCTCTTCCCTCCCACTCCTCTGCTTCACTGTCGGGCGCTTCATTCTTCTGCCTCACATTCGTGATGCGCTTCGCGTTTTCTGCGTCACAGTCGTGATGCGCTCATTTTGTCACCGCGAGCCCTCGCAACTTGGAGGCACTTGCGCGGGTACAACGGGGACCCCGATGCTTTTGCCAGGGCCATCGCGCCTTGCAATTGTCACGGCTTCTGACTTGACACTCTTATTTGCCGAAGCGCCGTTTGGGCGCCAGGCTTGACTGACTGATCCTCCCCAGATCACCCCACTGCAGCCACGCCCGATCCATGGACCCAAGGTGGTGGACCCCTTCTTGGGCTCACAAGAGTACAACACCTAAAGACACTCAATTGTTTTAGCTTCTTGGTTCTCTGGGAAATCCTAGAAGTCCTCGAAACGGCTCTGGAGGGCGCCGGGACGGCCCGAGATGGTTCCCTGGATTACCCCCAAACTGCCCAAGAGGACCCCGGTCCTCAAGCTGGCCCAAGGAGACCCTCAAACCCACTCGAGTCCTGTGGCTCCCCGTCGAGCAAAAAGGCCTCCGAAACATGCTAAGATCCGTCAAGGCCTTCTCTAACCACTCTAAGCTCTCAAGACCACTCGGGTGCTCCCTACATCCGTCTGGTCTCCGAGCGCACTCTGGAATCCTCTGGGGCCTTCTGGATCATTCCAGAAACCTTGTAAAACTGCCGACATCCCCTTAGACTTTCGAAGCCATTGCGGTGCCGTGTAGAACCCTCGAACACACCAGGGCCATCGAGATCTTTCTCGGGCCCTCTATATGGCCCTCTACGGCATTATCAAGCCTTCTGGGGTCTTCTACTAAGAAGTACCCTAGAACCCGGTAGCGCATTCGTGAACACTCGTGAACACACTGGAAATCTCCAGAGCACTTTAGAACCATCTATGCACACTCCAGGGGATTCTAGAGCCCTCCACTCTAAAACAGTCGCTTGCCATGAGCCCTCCAGCGCCCTCAAGCCTTCTGGATGAGGTGCAACGATAAGGGGGCCTGGCATAGGGGAGGATGCATCGACCTGGAATCGGCGATACATCGCCGATAAATCGGCGACAGGTCTCCGATAGTGAATCCGCACTTCCCTGGGCAGGTTGGGGCTATCGGGCCCCTATCGGCGATCAATGGGCGATGGAGGGGCGATGCATCCCCCCCTGTGCCCATCCCCCCCTATGGTTGCCCCCGGCTGGAGCATTCGAGAACTGATTGGGGCCCCGCGGCTCCCCCTCGAGTGCCATCTATCGGCTCAAAAGCCCTCAAGAGAACTCGAGAGCACACGACACCGTAAGAGATCCCTCTAGAGGAAGTCAAAACATCCACCCCCAGAACAACCACCCCGACACGCCAAGTCGTTTAGCAAACGCGCCCAAAGAAGGGATCACACAGGGCAGGGCTGTTCAGAAAACGCCCAGGGCCGTTTAGTAAACGCCAATTGTCCGGTCAGGGTGGTTTTTCCTCCCTTGATCAAGAGCCCTTCAGAGAAGTCGACTGCAAACGACACCGCAAGAAATCCCTCTAGAGCTTTCTAACACGCGTGCGGTAGAGCCGTCGGACCCCCACTAGAGCCTCTCCGAACCTTCTCTAGTCAACCCGCTAGCGCCCTCGAGCCTCTCAATCTGAATGCTACTCTCCTCTCCCCCGAAGATGGCTGGGGAATGGCCCACCCCCTCCGCGTATTTCGCACACCAGATGTCACCAGTTGGTCTTTCCGATGCTTTTGTTCAATCGGAGCGTTCTCGGTATTTCAATAGTGTTCCCGCTGCCGCGTTGGCGTTATTTTAGAATACGCACTGCTCCCGTCGTTCAGAATGGCGCTCTCGTTTCAGCGCGGGCCACTTTTCTGGATCCGAATGCTTCTTCATCATTGTCGCCCAGCTCCTTTCCCCTCGCACACCTTCCCCTGGCCATCCTGATCCTCCCGATTCACCTGCCCCGGCTCTTGCTGCCGCTGCTCTTTTTCGTCCTTCTCCTTCCTCCTCCTCCTCCTCCTCCTGCTGAACCCTCCTGTTCATCCGCCACCTTCCCCTCCAATATACGCATCTCCCCTTTTGCGATTGCGCATGGCACAATGTGGTCCTCTTCGGGGTTCCAAGTCCACTGCGACACACGCCGGTGGATCTAAGCAAACGAGCCCAATGGGAAAGGATGTGTGGGAAAGGTAGGATGTCAGATATGACGCGCGAGCGGGTCTAGCTTGACCCCACCTCTCATCCCTCTTCTCACATCCACTCCACTGCGCCCTCCACATGGTTCTCCCATTTTGTCCAGTCCACTCCTCCTTGTCGCTCACCTCATCTCCACAGCGCCCCACTCCATTAATCCTTTTCCACTCCATTCCACCCCCCTTCATGTCATCTCCTCTGTAGCGCCACCTGCAGTTCTCTCAAACCATCTAAAGCATTGTCAGGATGAGGGGGCAAAACGGTCATTCATTGTGCCTCGACGCGTGGCTGAAGTGTAATTCCACTGCGCGGATTCTTGTTGTTGTTGTTGACATATCATTTCTGAAGAAAAATTATAGTTGATCCCCCCCGCCGGTGAATACTGTTTTTCTCAATCAAAGTGTGCCCCATCGACGCTCGCATCCTGTTTTTTGACAAGGAAAGTCTTGATGCTCAAACTGGGCCCCTGGCCCCCGGGTTACAACAACAACGGCTCCCGCTTGAGACTTCCTTACAATGTAGCCACGACCCCCGCTCCCGCCCGAGACTTCCTCGCAGTTTTTTCAGGAATCGCGCTCTCGCTTGAGACTTCCTTGCAATTTATTCAAGAATTCAGGAATCGCTCTCCCGGCGCTCTGGAGTCGCGCTCTCGCTGGCGACTTGCTTGCAACTTACTGAAGAATGGCCTTGCGTTGGAATTTCTTGCAATTTGCCCAAGCGCCGCGCTCCCGACACCCAGGCACCCAGGAGTCGCGCACGTTGTGGCCCCATGTGCATGCCCTTCGTGGCCCCGCTGTCGCCATTTGTGTCCCCCTCATTGTCCTACGTGGCCCAGTTGCTAGCCTGAGTGGCCCCATAGTTGCCTTCTGTGGTCCCGCAATATCTGCACTTCGTGGCCCCCGTTCGTTCGCGCTTCGTGGCCCCATACGCATTCCCTTCGTGTCCTCGCTGTCGGCCTTCGTGGCCTACTTCGTGCCCTTCGTGGCCCTGCTGTCGTTCTCTCTCGCTCTCGCTTTCGCTCGTCGTCGCCGTCGTCGTCGTCGCCGTCGTCTTCGACGTCGTCGTCGTCGTCGTCGGTTTCCTGTCCGTCCCTCTTCGGGTCGGGTCGACGGTCCGCGGCCGCCCCGCCGATCAGCGCTGCCGCTGGCCAGGCCGACGGTCCGCGGCCGCCCCGCCGCTTACCTGGGCCAGGCCTGCAGGGAAGAACGGTATACCCCCCAAAAGGGGTTCGATCGAAAACGAAGAGGGCGGGTATCGAGGGTTTGGGAAATACGCGTTATTGGACACTCGAGCATACAAGGGCGAACAGGTCTTAAACTGATTGTTGTTGTTGTTGTTGTTGTTGTTGTTGTTGTTGTTGTTGTTGTTGTTGTTCTTGTTCTTGTTGCGTTGCGTTGTTTTTTCCTGCTGTCGTCACCCCCCACCCCACGACCCCCCCTCCGCCCTCCGCCCCTCACTCTTATTCGCAATTGCGGGGTGCTGCGTATAAGTCATTACAGCCTTCTGGTGACCTATCGTAAGCTATACCACTAAACCTTCGCGCCCCCTCCAACATTCCCCACTTGGGCGCGGTGCGGTGCCCCAGCCAGTTCATCGCAGCCCAGTCCCAATCCAGTGGTGGTGGTGGTGGTGGTGGTTGGGAGCGGGGGGGGCCAACAAAATCACAACAGCAAACACCAACCATCAGTGTTGGATGCTTTTTGTTTGTTTCGCCCCCCACTCACCACCATCACTGGACTGGGATTGCGGGAGCGCTAGAGGATCCGCCGAAGCACTGAACCCGAGACGTGCAGATTCCTGACGACTTGCTGAGTTCGCTGCATGGGTCCTGGCGTATCCGCCACCCCGAGAAGGCAGAGAGACAGAGAGAGAGAGGGAGAGAGAGAGAGAGAGAATAAGCGGCATAGAGGGGAGAAAGGAATCGGAGCACGAAGCGGAGAGAACAAAACAAAATGCAATGATGGGTTCCGCAAAAAGAGTTTGGGATTCGACCCTGAACCTGGCCCCTGGACTTCCCGGCCCAGGGACCACCTGAAACAGCCCCAGGACGGCCCAACTGGCAATTTGAGCAGGGACCGGCCGTTCCAGCATTCCGAAAACCCTACTGCGAAATGCTCTGCTCTTGAAACTCAATAATCTTCTAAGAGCACATGTGCGGTTCTTTGAGCAGGAAGCCGACGTAAAAAATAAAGACGGTCTCAGCCAGAACTGTACTAAGAACACGTCGGGCAAGACACAAAAGAAAAGCTCTCAGAACATTCGTCGGTGGGTCTCTGGGCAGTCCGGGGCGCGCAAACATGGATTAGCGACCCTCCCCAAAATGCGGCCAGCGTCGCCTCGCTCGGCGGCGGAAATCAGCGATTTCCCATGGAAACGGGACCCGTCGCTATTCCACGCCCCCGTGATCCATGTTTGCGATCGCCTGAGGCAGGTCAGGACGCTTCGCCACCGCCTCCACAATAGAAGCGGTCGTGCGCCTCCCCCTTCGCACCCGGCCCGGCCTGCGGCTGCGGCTGCTGCGGCCTGGCGTCGGCGGCGGCCAGCTTACGTGCCGCTGCCGCCGCCGCCGCCGCCGCCCGTCGTCGCCGCAGCCGCCGTCGTCTGCGACGGGTTCGTGTCGGGACGACTTCGGCGATGGTTTCTGACACGCCGTGTGGATCGCTCAAATTTTAGAGGATCGAAGGCTTCTCGATCGCCACGTCCGATCACATCGGCCGATTCTGGACCACTGGCGGCGTCCCGGCCTTCGCTTGACGGACGCTGCTTGGTCCGACATGGAGCTGCCGAACTCACTTCGAGAGGACGGTCACTGATGGTCTTTGGAAACGGTTCTGGGCACTCTCGCCTTCACGCTGACTGCACTGTCTCTGGAGTCGAGGCTCCCGCTCGAGCACTGGCTTCGTTCTAAATCCAGGCTGCTGGAAGCCCGGCCACAATGGCTGGAAGCCCGGCCACAACGGCAACAGCTCCCGCTCGATGCTTCCTCACAATTGACACAGAAGGGCCCTGCCCTGGCCAGAGACGTCCTCACACTCCCGAGTGGCACTCTCGCCGAACATGCTAGCAATTTACTCCGGATGGCGAGGGGCCCGAATGCAACACTCATCTCTCTGGGACTTACCCTGAAGCCGAACCTGGTATGAAGACGAACACCACTCCAAGACGAGGTACACGAGGAAGGGGTGCACAACCAAAACAACGACACGTGAGCAGGTAGGAGCGAACAATCTTCACACGATCGTCGCGATCGTCGTGGTGGTGGTCGTCGTCGTCGTCGTTGATGTCGGCTCGTCGTCGTCGCCGTTGCCGTCGCTCCGAAACCCTTGTCGCCTCGGCCGGGCACGCCTCGGACTTCTGGCAGAGGGCACCCCAAAACACGCCTGGGGATCGTCGTATTGTACGATGACAAACCAACGAAATACCAATACCGCTACTCCCCGGACCACTCCCAGGGTTGCGTCCTGACCAGAGTTTCGAGGCGACTCCAGCGGTGGAACGAGGCAAGGGTAGCAGTACACGTCGGTCGGAGGAGGTATGTAAACACATGAAGTAGGAGGGCGGATGAAGTAGATTGGGCTCGAGCCGGCCCATAGAATAGCAAAACACAGCAAATGCATATGGACTCTTGAAATAGGAAGGCGCTTGAAATAGATATGGGATCAGGGAATCCAAACACACCTACTTTCAACCACCGGAGTGTATGGGTGCTTTCCTCCTGTAGGGGCTTCCTGAATGGGGTCCGAATAATTGGATGGGGTCGGAGGACCGCGTCGCAGCGCCGATACATCGGCGATGTATCGGCGATGCACCGGCGATGCACCGGCGACGTGGGCGATGCATCGGTGACGCCGACGTGAAGCAAACCAGGCTCCACATTGAGCCGCATCGGCGATGCATCGGCGATGCGGCGCGATCCTCCGACACCGTCTGCTCCTATCCCATCTAGGTCCAGATCCTCTGAGGTGAAGAGATGCCGGGGGGGGGGGGTCACGCAGCAGCCCCCCTGGGCGATGGATTCTCGGGGGCGGCCAAGAGGGGGGCGTCCAAGAGGGGGGGTCGCAAATCATGGCCGGCGGCATGTGCGCGGCCCAGGGGGAGGGGCAGGAACGTAAGGAAAGAAGAGGCGCCATGAAATCTGAGGAAATATCATGGCCCCCGCCATGATCCGCCCCCCCCCGTCATCACCCCCCTCTTAGAGCGAAAAGAACTATGCACATACACCGATTCTGGCCAGGCCCATCCTGAGCCCAGGATCGGTGCATACGCCCTCTTACCTTGGCCAGGAAGGTATATGCACCGATCCTGGGTCAAGGATGGACGTTGTCAGGATCGGTGCATGTGCATAGTTCTCTTCGCCCGACCTCTCCCCTCTTTGCCGCCCCCGAGATTCACAGGCTCGCGACGGGACCTGCCAAGCCCGGGGAGGCAGGTCGCCACCGGGGAAGGCATAGGTCGGCCGGCGGGGAGAGCCACGTTTTGGGGGGGGATCGGGGCCGATCCGTCGCTGCCGAAGCCCCCAAGGTCACACTCGCGACCGAATGCGGAGGCCATCGGAGCGACGAAAAGGAACGGGTCTTACGTGAGATGACATACAGTCGGCCCGCATCTTGAGGATGCGCGATCAGGATGCAAGGGCCTTGGGCGCCCTTTTCGAAGCCTTTCGAGCGGGGCGCGGTCAGCGAGAGTGGCCAAGGATGGACAGAGGAGGCACGGAGGCGAAGGAACCCTTGATAAGGTTGCCCATCATTATCACGCGGGTTGACTGCAGCAACCTTACGTCGCGGCTTACGCGGGCTGCCTGCGTGGCGCACCGCGTGAGGAAGAGGGCGCTTGCGCGCAACCTTACGCGAGGCGCTTACGCGCGGATTTCGGCGCAGTCGACCCCGCTTTCTTCTGTCGCTCACCTGGGAGAACGCAGAAGTCCTCCGAGGGCAATATGGCACAAGCGAGCCGCACGACAAAAGCGTACTGTGGGGTCAAATCGGCAAGGGATTGGGAGAACAGAGGCTGCCCTTCGATTTGCAAGTGATTATCAGGCAATCGAGTCGTCGGCCCCTCCGCCTCCGAGGTCTCCCTCCGCCCACCCGAGCAAGCCGATTGCGACGCTTTCAGATTCTGAGAGATTCAAAGTTGGCAGACCACCATGGCTCCTCCAGGCGCAGATGTTGGCTCACAGACTAGCGATTCCGCTGCACTTTGAGCGTTGTACCCTGTATGCCCAGTCGAGCTGGTTGAACCTGCTGACTCAACAGCCTTGATGTGTGGCCTGAGCGAGGACGGCCCAAGGTCGACTGACACGTTTACGGGAGGGCCGCCAGACGACGACGCGAGCCTGTACGTGGCTTCAGGATAACAGGAGGGCCTGAAATCGAGTCAGCCGTGATCACCCAGCGCCAACCGTCCGACAGTGATGAAGGGGCCCTGGGACACACATATAAATAGACACACATAACAGTATTCCAAATATTGTTTCATATTTTCTGGGTGTTTGTGTTCCCCCCCACTTCCCATATTTTCCTACATTTTCCCCGGAGTCGACGATTAATTGTGTCTGTGTGTTTCTTTCCCTCCTGAAGTGAACGCAGTAGAATCTCATCTTTCTCCCCCTCGTTCATGATTCCTCGTCTTTGCCTGGCTTCGCCTCCCCGTGCTCTCCAGCCTTCCCCTCCCTCCCCCTTCCCTCCTCCTGCCCCCTCCCTCCCTTTTCGGCTCCCCCCTCCTCGACTCAATTCCCTCCTTCCTTCCTCGCCCTCCTGACCACCACGCCGATGACACCGACGTCGACTACGACGACGGACGTCGACGACCACGTGCGAACCCTGCTCATACCCCTCCACCCCCCTCACGATGACCAGGGCGTCGACGACGCCAGCGACCCTGATGCCGGCGACCGCGATGACGACGCCGGCGACCACGACAACAACGACACCGACGACGTCCCACCTCGAAACGTCAGGGGGTGCCTGACTCAGGGGGGAACATTGACCTGGAATCAGCGATACAACACCGATGTAGCGGCGTTTGGCCCCCGATGGCAAATCCGCATGGTACTTGGCGGGTTGGGCGTCGATGCGTCCCTCCCTGAGCCCATCCCTCCTGATCTGCTCTCCGGCCGCCGTTCGGGACGATCCGTGCACCCCCGGAACGCTCTTGGCGAGGCGCAGCCGTTGGAAGGTACCCCGAGGCAGGAAAGCCGCCGAGAACTGACGAAACCGCCCGAACATCTCAAACCTGAATGTCGACCCAGAGATCGGGCGTTGCAATACAAATCGCGACATAGCGAACAAAAACACGACCCGAGCCCTAGACCCCATCTTTCTGCCTCGCTTTTCGAGCGGGATCGGTCTGTGAGGGTCCCGGGGCCAGAAACCGGGCACAACGCCCCGAGCTAAAAAATACATCGCGCGGATCTGATGGGAGGAGGACGTCGAAGGCGCCGACGACGGCGCCGCCGCCAACGGCCGCAATCGGCGGCAGTCCGCGGCGTCCGCGGCGCCTGCGCTGCGGCTCCGCCGGCCTGGCGGCGCTGGCGTCGGCCTCCGCATGGAGGCCGCGGGCCTCTCCCCGGCGAAGGCGGCGGCGCTGGCGACGGCGCCGAAGGCGGCGTCGACGACGATGATGCCGCTGCCGACGACTACGACGACGGCGACGCCAGCGGCGGCGGCGACGACGCCGACGACGCCGACGACGAGGCGGCGGCGCTAGCGACGACGCCGGCAGCGACGCCGACGACGCCGGCGGCGGCGGCGACGACGTCGACGACTCGACGACGTCGACGGGGCAGGATCAGTCTGCATCGAGTCAGGAAATCGGATCGCATCGACACTTGCGTCAAGGCGGGCCGCATCGGCACGGAGCTGAAGTCAGATCGAATCGGTCGCGCCAGGATGTACGGCGACGCCATGCAAACAACAGCTCGCGTCGGATCTTCGGAAACGAACCGGATCGGGCCAGCCAGAATCGAGATCGGTTCGGATCGGCCATGATCGACCAGATCGAAGTCGATCCTGGGGGACCCTGCCTGGAACGCCAGGAGGAGTGGAGCGGGAGGGCAAGATCGACGGAATGCTGGGAAGGCTCCTTTCCGTGGCAGCTCGGCTGAGCTGCCCCCGATCCAGCAGCGGTGGGCACCGCGCGGGCTGCCGTGGGCCGCCCACAACGGGCAGGCAGAAGAGACAGAAGCGGATTCCCCAAAAGGTCCGGAGGGGGAGGGGGATCGGGGGTGGGCAGAACCCCCCCTGAGGAGGCCAACAACCATGCACCGACACCGCTCGCCAGGAAACCGTCGAAGCAAAGATCCTGTGGCCGCCCCCCCTCGCGCGCCCCCACAGAAGCTCTGTTTCCTCTTCTGTTCGACGCACGAAATCGGCGCATGCGAGCGGCCACCCTGTCGCCCCCTGTACAGCTTACCCCGCCGAGAAAACGGCCGCGGAAGCATTCGACGCGATAGCTTCCTGTGCCCTTTGGGGAACGTCTTGGGGCCCCAACACGGACCCAACGGCCTCCAGGAGGGCCCCGCGAGAGCCACAGCAGGCTTCCAAAAGGGGTCCCAATGAGCCCATGGTCCAATTCCACAGCGTGAAGTTCGGCACGATAACTTCTAGTGCGCCTTTGGGGGCCGTTCAGAACTTCCAAGACGGCCCCGGAGAGCCCCGGGAGAGCACCAAGGGAGCCACAAGAGGGTTCTAAGAGGGACCCCGGTGAGCCTCTAGTTCAACTCCAAGGCGTGGATCTCGAAGCGATCACAAACAGTCCCCTTTGGGGAGCCTCATCGGGCCCCTGAGACGGCCCCACCCCAGAAGGCACCATGAAAGCCCTCCCAAGGACGCGAGAGGGATCCGAGAGGGTTCCATTAACGCCACCCCCGCGCATTATCCCATCCAGGGTGCCCTGCTTTGCTCGTGCACGACGGGCAGTTTTTGCGACGCTCCCCTCCCCACATGCACGAGGGGAACGTTGTTACCACAACTCTGCCTCACGCGAGTTGTTTTGCTACAGTCCCCCCTCATGCTCGAGGGCTGTGCTCTCGCTTAAACGCCCTCTCACGCACAAGGGAACATGAATGCGACAATCGTCCCCATGCACACAAGGCAATGTTGCCAAAACCCCCCTTCATAGGCTAAGGAATCTTTATTGCTGTAATACCGCCCAACGTTCGGAGCACTGTTGTTGCTATCCCCCTCATGCACGAAGTCGGTTTTTGCTTCAATCTAGATCGCCATGCACAAAGAGAGGTCTTTACTACAATCCCGCTCATGCGCAAAGAGCAATTTCGCTACAACCGACCTCGTGACAAAGGAGGAGAAATTCACAACACACACACACATCCTCATGTACGAGGGTATAGTTTGCGCTGCGAGCCCCCACTTGTGAACGAGAGGCAACTTTTGCTGCGGGCCCCTCACTGCCAACAGACACTTCTTGCCTCAACCCTCCCTGGTGCGCGGCGGAACATTTTTGTTATAATCTCCCCCGTCATGCACGAGAGACCGCTTTCGCTGGAATCCTCCCTCATGGACGAAGAACAACCACTGTTACAATCCGCTCCCTCATGCGCGAGGGACCGTTTTGTTACACCGCCCCAGTGCACCAGAGACCGGAATTGCTACAATCCCCGCTCGCGCACGAGGGGCAGTTTTTGTTACAAGTCATCCTCTTACGCTCGAGGGACAGCGATTGCTATTGTGACCCCCACGCACGAGGGGCAATATTTGCCAACCCGCATCCTCTATTCCAGACCAAACCAGAGAAAACACCAATCAGATGTTCGAGCAAAGCGTGTAAAAGCATCGCGATGTCTCGGAACCTCTTTGACCCCTCTTCGAAGCCCCCCGAAGCCCCCGAGAAGCCTCCAGAGATGCTCCAAGAAAACCTAAATAAAACCCTGGGGGGTACCAATTTCACGGGAGCCGGAAGTGACAACTCGAAAGTGCCTCCTTGGGCCATCTCAAGCCTTCTTGGGGTCCTCCTGGGGCTCTCCCGAGGTCCCGAGGAGGCCCTGAAAGGCCCCGAGAAGCACACAAAGGTTTCCAGAGGGCCAAGTGCTGGGGGAGACTTCCCTACCCAAAGGTCTTGCAAGTCTGCCGGGGTTGGGGGTTGGGCAAGGGCCAGATCTGGCGTTGACGACGGCCGTTTCCACGCGATTCGCAAGTGGAAACATGGAATGCACGCCCCAACCGAAAAAACTGTGTTTACTGAAACCTGACAAAAAATCCAAGGGTAATTCAAGTATACACCGATTTTGGTATGAACCGATGACAAGACATGCTGGCTGGAAAACAAACATCGCATGGGTTCGCTCGCGCGCGTGCGCGCGCGCGAGCGAACAACGCCAGGTGCTGCCACCTCCTCCAAACCTCGACCCCGCGGTGGAAATCCGCCGTTCCGGCGCGTGAGTTTGAAAAAGTCCCGCCTACAGCCTACAGCCTAAAGCCTGAGCTTCAGCTCTGCTGGGGGAGGGGCCGGGGTGGCACTGCAGGGGAAGGAGGGAAAAGGGGGGGAACGAGTTAAGGTCCGCTTTCTTGGGGGGGGGGGTCCGGGCCCACGAGGGCCCCAAGACTAGCCAAAAGGGCCCCAAGACCCCCCAAGACGGCCCCAGAAGCCCCCGAAACGCCCAAAGAGCGCTCCCAGAAGCCGAAGATGACCTCCAGACGGCCCAAGAGGCCGCCGAGACGCTCAAAGAAGCTTTCAAGAGCCCTCAGAAGAGGACCCCTCGAGGCCAAATTCAGCAATTTTACTACGGTTTTGGAATGATTCGAGCAACGGTCCCTCCTTTGCGGAGACTGAATCTAGCGAAACTCTGGACTCGTCTTGGCCAGAGGCTTCGGGAGCTCAACGGCATGTCTTAAAACTCCTTTTCCCCCAAGGGTTGGGGGGGTGGGAGACCGACAAACAACTAGAGCGGAAATGGCAGCAGGGGAACGAACGACAGGGTGCTTCCATTCTTCAATTTGTCGCGTTGTTTCATCTGGAAACAGAGACATCACACAAAGCGGCCCCTCTGCTCAACCCGTTCTAAAACCTCCAGAGCAACGGTCCCTCTTTTTGCGGACACTGAATCTAACGAAACTCTGGACTCGTCTTGGCCAGAGTCTTCGGGAGCTTGAAAGCATGCTTTAAACTCATTCTCCCTAATCATCCCGAAATGATCCACGTTCTCTAGATGGTTATCCTGGGATGTTCTCAAGAGTGGGAAGAACAAGGGTGGGAATGACTTGCCTTACTTTCAAGTGCGCTGGCAAGGAGTGGAGACCATTGCTTGCGCCAGCTGTGGAGGATATGCAGATGCGATGCGAGTGCGGCGAAGACCTCCGGGCCCTCCTCCGGTGAGCTGCCAGTGGGGGCGCCAGGTCTTAGAGCAAATACAACACTTTGGCTTGCACCGAATGGTGAGCTAAATTAGGTCCTCGTGGTTCACGTGGGCACAGATGAGTCGTGTGGCCGTCTTCCATGTAACGCCAGATTGACATTGGTCTGATTCAACAACTGAGACATGCTTCCGATGAGACAAATCGCAAATCTCTGCGGTGTGCCACTGCCGGCTCGTGAGGGGGTGCTCTAGGATGACTGGAACCCCTAACTTCAAGAAGACTCTGAAGAGAGACAGCGCCACACGAGCCAGACGATTGCCCAAGTCAACGGCTTCGGCATCGGCGGGCGTGGGCTGCGAAAAAGGAAAGCCCCATGGTTCGTCGCGGCTACGCACGGGCCGCGACCCGCCGTGTGCGAGAGGAAACGTTTGGCACGGAGGAGCCACCACCGCGGCCGCGAGCCGCTCTTCACGAGCGTCCGCTTTGATAGCTCGCAACACGGCCGGCGACAGCAAATCCTGCCACTCTGCATCATAGATGACATCCCAGCTTCTTGAACGGAAACCCATCTATTCCGCTGCTCGAGAAATTGCTTTACAGCCTGCGAAAAGATGGGCGAGGTGCTGGCCGTTGCCGAGGCGAGATCCGCGGAGGCGGCCCTTTGAGCGCGCCCCTCGGTAACCCAGATGCAGTCGGGTCACCTTAGCGACATCCGCACGCTGTAGGGCCGATCCGTCAGGATGAGCGTCAGCTGCCTCTCCGCCTCCTCGCATGTCGCTCGCAGCTGGGGTCTAGCTTGGCATGGCTGCTGCCCAGCCTGCTGCTGTGCTCGTAACGGTGCATGGGCATGGCCTGCGTCCACTCTCCTCGCCGCTGTGCCGCGGTGAGGTTGCGCCGTCCCTTGGCTTGGTCGATGCTGGCCCCTGAGTGCCTCATCTGGTACAGCGTCACCGGCGCCGCCCCCAGGTCCTCCGCGGCCTCCATGAGCAGGGCCGCCGCCTCGGGGTAGTCGAAGTTCCACAGCGACTCCTTCGACGTCGCCGAGGCCAAACGCTCGAACGTTGCGCCCCAGCCGTCGAGGTACGGCGAGTCCAAGGGGCAGCCCTCGTCGAAGTGGACCCTCTTGCTGGGCTTCTTCTGCTCTCGGGGTTGGGTTAGCAGTGCCCAGAACCGGCTGGCACCAGCCGTCGGCGGCACCGGGTCGCACCGCCGAGCAGCCAGCAAGGTCGAGGGCCGCGAATAGGTCGAGACGCCCACCATCAGGAACAGCGCCAGGCGCAAATGGCCTCGCCGCGCGAGCTCCAGGGCAGCCCGGACCAGGGCCAGGGCCTTCCGCCGACGGCCCGGCGTCAACCTGCGCCAGGCCGTCGGCGAACGCCACGTCCGAGGCAGCTTGCGGCCTCCCACGCGTCCAAACCCCGGGTTCGCGCTGACCCAGGCTGCCGCCGTCTGGCCCCCGTATCATAGCTGCTCTGCTCGCCCCGCAAGTAGTTCTGTCAAATAACTGCACATAAGCTCGTCGATCTCCGTGTCGCACTTCGCCAGGATCAGTTCCCGACTCAGGCCGACGCGCGAGTAGAACCGATCGAGATATCGCTCGCGCCTCACCTGCGTAGCTTGAGTCACAGCCAAGGTCTCCACGAGGCTCACACCTGCATCCTGCGCTGCCAGGATCGCGTCGGCATGCATGCAGCCTCGATCGCCGCCGCGCCCTCCGAGCGGTCAGCTGTCGCATCCAAGCCCGTCCCCGCCCCGGGTGCTCTATGACTGAGTCGGGGCCGCTGGAGCTGCTGTCGCCCTCGGCGTCCTCCCCGCCGTCTTCAGCGAGGTCCAGCCCGTTGGCGTCTCTCTCGTCGAGTGCCGAGTAGCGCCGCTCCTTCCGACTCGCCTTCTTCCCAAGAGGCGGGGCAGGGGCCGGCGCCGGCGCCCGCCTGCGGCCCTGCGGCCCAAGGCTGGCCAGCGGCTGCACGCAGCTCGGGCCCGGCCGAGAGCAGGCGAGTTCCTGCCTGGCGGCCGGCGCGCGAGACCGGCGCGCGAGCCCGCGCCCGCGGCGCGGGCGTCCGCGCCCGCGGCACCAGCGAGGCGAGCTCCCGCGCCCTCTTGGGCGTCATGGCCTGAGGGATACGCGCCGTCTGGAGACTCAACGATCGCGGCGAGAACAGGCTGGTTTGAGCCGAAACGTCTACCGAGAGGGCCCAGCGAACTGTCTGCCTGAGGGGCTGCTCTTGGAGGGCGGGTGTGCAGATTCAAACTGGCCTGGAAATTCTCATCGAGAAGGGAATTTGCTATACTACTGTCGCTCTCAGAAAAGACCCTGCTGCCTTCATCGCTCTCATTCAACTCAGATGGGACCCATCGAAAGGCGAGCGAGAGCCCCAGCGCTATGGCATAGGCGCAAATCGAATCTGAACCAGCAAACTGAAGCAGGACGATCGAGCCCTAGAACAAGAAAGCACCACATACATTTCATCAAAAAAGGAAAGCGGTCGCACGCAGACTGCATGCGAGGTCTCGGCTAGCCTTTGGATCGACTTTACGAAAGCCCTGGCCTCCAAGACCAGAATGCCCTCCGAGAAACGCCAGATCCCTGATCGGACAGTCCCCCAGACCCCCTTGCGGAGGCACTTCCAGGGAACGTCGGCGAAACCGGGGTCCACCTCCCAAGAGGACAAAAGATCAGGCTCAGAGGAATCAAGATTTTTCACATTTTCAAAACTGCGAATGGCGCCCGACCCGTCCGGGGCCAGGTCGGCGGCTGCAAGAGCGCTCTCGAAAGCGAGCGAGCTCGGGCAGCCAGCCTACCTCCTCCACCACGTGCCTCGGCCAGAACGACTGCGCCATGCCCCGGCCGCTCTCGCTCGCGTCGGTCTGGAGCACGCAGCAGTTCCAAGGTCGCCACTGGTCCTGGACCATCAGGACGAGCAGCCCGCGGAACATCTCGATCTCCTTCACGACCTCTGGCCACAGGCGCGCGGGCTCCAGGTAGTGCCACTGGATGAACCGATGCGAGGCGCACCAGCAGCTCAGCGACCCTCGCAGGGCTAGCCCGCAGAAGGTGCAGTGCCCCAGCGCCACCTCAAGGGCTCGCCCTGTCGCGCGGCCGCGCGCCAGCATTCCAAGAGCGGCCGTCGCTCGCGCCCGACCTCGTGAGCTCGAGGTCCAGCTTGGCCCCAAGCGCCTCGCATGCACCCGAGGTGATGGAGCTCTTGCGTGGGTCCAGTCCCGCCGCCTCGAAGTGCCCCGTCCAATTGGCGGGGGCGCCCTTGGCTGTGCTCTCCGCCGGTGTAAGCACGCCCATGTCGACGTAGACATAGGCCCCCCCGAGCTGGCCCTGCGCGACCTCCATGACCAGCGGAGGCCCGCGGTCGCTCATAAGCACCCGCTCCGAGATCATCTTGTCTCCTCCAGGCCACTGGTCAGAGCGGGCGACCCTTTCCTCGTCGGCGTCCTGCGCGAGGAAGAGGGGCCGTGAGAAGCCCATCGGGGGGGGCCCGATGCACGGGAAGACTGGGGCATCGGGGCTCAGCCTCGCCCCCTTCCAGCCCCTGCCCCCCCAGCCCTAAGACGTGGGCAGGCGCGGCAGGTAGCGAGAAGAACTTCGCCAGGCTCACGGGGGTCCGCATCCCGTAGAAGCAGCCCTCGACAGCGGTCATGCCCGGGAAGAGCCTGAAGCCACTCAGCAGCCCCTCGGCGCGCGTGGAGCCGGAAACCACCTCATCTGGGGGCTTCGCCTCTATCCTGCCAAAGCACTCGCAAGATAAAACCAGGCATTCGCCCGGCGCGCGTCCACGATCATGCGCATCTTGCCGCCCTCGGACTTCGTGGCGAAGAACGAGCCCGCTTGCTCCGCCGTAGCAAGGGCGGCCACCAGAATGCCGCGAGCCGAGATCCCTTCAACAAGCTGTGGTATATCTTCTTATTGCGATTCAGCAGCGGGTCGAAATGCGGAGTCGGCAAATTGCCAAAATCGATCATGGATCGGCCGCCTCATATGCATTTGATTTTCCTTCAGGCAAGTGCGACCGGCATCACCCGCGACGTCGCCCACCTGGTGGCAGCCGGCGACCGAGGGGGGCAAGGACACGCGGTCGCGGACAAAGGAGGCCAGGTTCCTCGGGGACCCCGATGCGTCGTAGATCGAGCACCCCCTGAGCAACGCACTGAGCGCAGCCTCTCGGGGCGGACAGGGGCTGGGAGCTGCGGCCTGGCGCCGAAGAGCTTCACGAGCCACCCGCTGCGCAATCCCAGCATGCTTGCCCCCCATGGCGCCCGGGGGGCGCGGCGGGCCCACGTCGGCAGGCTCCCATCCAGCAAGCCAGTTGAGAGAGTCGATCGCGCCGTTCGCCACTTCGTGCTCGCGCCGCCGCCTCGCGCCAGCGATCCGGGCGCGGCTGCCGCCCCTGCTGACAGGCGGCGAGGCCGGGCGAGGGAGCGGAAGGAGGTCCCTATCCCCGCTCGCCTTGCAAGGCCAGAGGCGCTCGCCGGGCCGAGGTTGTAGTCCAAACGGCAGGGGCCCACTCTGCCGGCTGGGTCGTGTCCATCATGATGGCGCGGGCGGCGCGAGGGCTCGCGATCGGATCTTGTTGCCCCGATCGCCCCCGCCGCCGCCCCGGCCGCCGCCCTCGCCCCCGTCGCCGGGAGTCTCGCGCTGCGGCGCTGGAGAAGAGGAGGCCCCATCTGCGACTGCCTCAGCCTTCCTGTCCCTCTGCGTCAGCTCATGCTCCTACTTGGCCCTCCTCGACGCGTGGGGGCGCAGGCCACGGGCCAGCCATCAGCTGGTCCACCTCCGTCAAGGGCGCGAGGTACTTCGCGTTCGAGTATGAGGCCGCGCCGCTCGTCTTGCGCGCATCCACCAGCAGAGTCAGGCGAAGGGCCGCAACCTCCAAGCAAGCCAATCCCCCGAGGTTGAGCTGGTCAAACTGTCCGGCTTCCTCCACGATGTCGCGCAAGACTCTGAGCTCGTGGGCAACTCTATCCGTGGAAGATATACCCTTCTCTCTCAGGAAGCGTTCCAACCATGCTCGTGGTGAGCCGTTCAGATTCATCGTGGTCTTGCAGGTGTGGAGGCACGTGCGATCAGCTGGCAGCCGGTGATGGTCCCGCGCCGCGTTCGAGCTCGGCCACCGCTCGCCTGAAGTCCTCCCCGTGCTCGCCCTGCTCATCCCGGTCGACCCGCAACGTTCGCGCATCATTGCTGGGGTCGTCTGGCGCAGGGTCCCGGGCCGGCCGATGTCCGAGTCCCCAGCGAGCCCAAGCTTCGCGCCCAAGCGGTCCGGCTTGGGAAGCCGATCCGCAGGCGCCGTCAGGGGAGGGGTCTCTGTTCCACCTGCGGCCTCTGCCGCTCCAGCAGAATCGGGCATCACGACCAGGGCGCCCCGCAACTCCCCCGCCCGACTGGACGCCCACTCGACGATGCCGTCCTCGTCCCCCTGTTCGAGCCGCACCCGCCGGTTGCAGCTGGCAGGGCGTTTCCGGGCATGGCCTCTGTCTCGCAGCGCGCCCTCCGGCAGCGGGTCCACGACAGTGCCGATCGGCATGCCAGGCAGGGGTTTCGCCAGCACCCAGGGGCGGCGAGCACCGAGCCACGGGAAGTAGCCGCGGCCCGAACGCTTCGACCCGTCCGCCATCATCACACGCTGCGCCGCGTCCGCGTCCGACTGGCCCCGCCTCCGCATCATGTCCCGGCACTCGGCGGCGCGCTCCAGGATCTCGTCCAGACTCGGACGCTGGCGAAAACCATACAGGCGACGGTCGTCCGGAGCCTCTCCCGTCGCCTGGTCCGGATCCATCCTCCAGAGGGCCTCGTGGCAGGGTTCTCCCCGCTCAGGTCCTCCTCCCAGACGTCACCGTCGGCGGACTGAACCCAATGCGAGAACTTCCCCCGCGTGCGACCTCGCTGGTCCCGACGCCGGCTGGGCCACAGCACGACCCTCATGTGGTCCATGGCCTCCCCAGCATACGAGACGCGGACCAGGGTGCCGACCGCGAGGTCAGCGCACCACGCCTCATCCGCGGCGAGCGGGGGCAGGTGACGCCGATCGACCATCATCCTCGCGACGAGCCCGGCGCCAGCAGCCCTGCAGCGCACGGATCAGCTCCACCAGCACCGCCACCAGCACGCCAGGCAACGCGGCCGCGATCTCCGCCCCAGGGTCCTCTGCGACCCTCTCCTTCTCCTCCTCTCGCACCGGGCACACCGGCTGCACGACAGGGCAAGGGGCCGCCGCCACCTCGGGGCACGGCGGGCACGTCTCGCCTGGATCGGGCGGCAGCCACGCCGGTGGGCACACGGCCAGCAGGGAGCAAGGAGGCAGCCCAGTTCCAAATGGCGGGTGCAGGCCCGCTGAGAGCAACGCGATCAGGCTGGCCAGCCCCAGGGCCACTACCGCGAGGTGGCCAGGGGGCGCAATCATCTGAGACCGACAAACAACTAGAGCGGAAATGACAGCAGGGGACCGAACGACTGGGTGCTTCTTTTTGTCTCGTTGTTACATCCGGAAACAGAGACCTCCATGGCCTTTCCGCCTTTCGGCTTCCCGACGCTCCAAGAAGGCCCCAGAGGCCCCCAAGATCGCCCCAAGACGGCCCAAGGGGCTCCCAAGATGGCCCCAAGACGACCCAAGAGAGCTCCAAGACTGCCCAAGAAATCCCCAAGACGGCCCCAGAGGCTCTCAAGACGGCTCCAAGAGGGGAGCCAGGCGGGTAACCCGAACGGGAATTTCGAGCCCTCGGCCTCCAGAAGCCCCCAAGAGGCCCCAAGAGGCCCCCAAGAGGCTCCCAAGAGGGGGCCCCTCGCAGGACCCAAGAAGCCCAGAAGAGGCCCCCAAGAGGCCCAAAAGAGGCCCCGAGGGTCCCCACAACGGCCCCAAGGATGCCCCAAACATGTACCCATGAGGCCCCCGAGAGACCTACCACGAGATCCCAACGAACACTGATGGGCCCTCCGACACCACCCAGGCACGGTGGCGGCATTGGCCGAAGGCCACTACATCCGCCGCCCCCTGCTTGCAGGGGTGCACGGCGTGCTGGATGTTTCAGGTTTTGGTTTTGGTTCTTTTTCTAAAAGAACTCCCCAGTGGGCTTCGGCCCGTCCCGCCGGCCACCCGTAATTTTCCCAAAATCCGTCTGTCAATGCCTTTGTTGCCCCAACTTGGCCCAAGATGGCCTCCAAGACGGCCAAGATGGCCCAAGATGGCCTCCAAGATGCCTCCCAGACGGCCAAGATGGCCTCCAAGACGGGTAAGATGGCTCCAAGATGCACCCAAGACGGCCCAAGATGGCCTCAAGATGGTCTAAGACGGCCCAAAAGGCCCGCAAAAGGCCTCCAAGACGGCCCAAGAGCCCTCCAAGACGCCCTCCAGGAAGGCCCGAATAGGTTAAAATCATTGATTTTCCTTAGGTTTTTCAAGGATTTTGGCATGTTCTTCTTTTCAGCTCTCCGACGGCCCAAGACGGCCCAAGAGGTCCCCAACATCGCCCCAACAGCACCCAAGAGGCCTCCAAGATGGCCCCATGACGGCCCAAGAGGCCCCCAAGAAGGCCCCAAGAGGGCCTCAAGACGGCCCAAGAGGCCTCCAAGACGCCCAAGATGGCCTCCAAGACGGCCAAGATGGCCCAAGATGGGCTCCAAGATGCCTCCAAGACGGCCAAGATGGCCTCCAAGACGGGTAAGATGGCTCCAAGATGCACCCAAGACGGCCCAAGATGGCCTCAAGATGGTCTAAGACGGCCCAAAAGGCCCGCAAAAGGCCTCCAAGACGGCCCAAGAGCCCTCCAAGACGCCCTCCAGGAAGGCCCGAATAGATTAAAATCATTGATTTTTCTTAGGTGACAGAGTCAAATGGCCTCCAGACGGCCAAGATAACCTTCAAGATGCCCACGTGTTCCCCGAAGGCTTTCCAAACCGATTCGGGGAACACATGGTCCGATAGCTTGGCAGGTCTGGCCTCAACGTTCGGCCACATAGGCGCTTTGAAGAAGGCAGGGGGCGGCGGTGATTCGCCGTAGGCGTCTTCGATCATCGTAAACATCACCGTCATCGTCATCGTCGTCGTCGTCATCATCATCATCATCATCATCATCATCCTCCTCCTCCTCCTCCTCTTCCTCCTCCTCCTCGTCATCGTCCATCCCAACAACAGTATCAAAAACGCCCCGGATCGGCAGCACTGGGCGGAGGCCACTACAATCTGGGATTGCGCTTTCAAGGGGCGCGCCTGCGGATGCCAGTGAACCATCTCCATTCTGGGAGTAGCCAGCATGGCCTCCAGAGGGCCCCCATGAGCGCTTGAAGAGGGCCTTCGGAACTGTCACTTTCACGGGCGCTGGAAGTAACGACTCAAGATCCTTCTGGAGGCCGTCAGGAGCCTTCATCGAGGCCCTCCTGACGCCACCCTGACGTCTCGAGGAGGCCCGGGGAAGGCCCCGAAGAGCACCCAGAGGGCTTCAAGAGGGCTCCTCGAGAGGGCCCCGAGATGGCCTCATCCTAGATGCTCCTGGCACTGCGTTTCGAAAGGCTTCCTGGAACTGGAAAGTTAGGTAAGGGCTCCCTTAGGCTTCTCTCGGGCCTTCTTGGAGCTCTCCCGAGGCCCTCCGACAGGTCCCGAGGAAGCATTGGGAGACATCCCAGAAGCCCCAAGAAGGCCCCAAGAAGGCCCCTCCCAGAAGCTCCCGGCACTCCGATCCGGCAGGCTTCCTGGGAGCATCTGGGATCCCTGGTACGTGGAGCGCGCAAGTGGCAGCTCTGGAAGTGCCGCCAGAGACCCATGTGTCGGAGGTGGCAAGGAGGTCTGAGCTGGAAGGGCCCCAAGAAGATCGGTCAAGACGAGGGGATACTAGCCGGCCGCTCTGCGGTTGATCGGGAGTTTCTGTATATAGAAGAAGGTGCGTGCGCTTGTTGGCGAGGGTGATGTGGTTCCTCCTCCTCCTCCTCCTCCTCCTCCTCCTCCTCCTCCTCCTCCTCCTCCTCCATCCTTCTCTTGCCTCCGTCTGTCCTCCTCCACCCCGCAGCTCCATCATCTTCTCCTCCTCCTCCTCCTCCTCCTCCTCCTCCTCCTCCTCCTCCTCCTCCTCATTCCTCCTCTGGGCACCTCCCCCGGGGCGCGGATCCACCGGATCTGTCCGGATCTGTCCGGAAACGGTGCCGGATGCCGCTCTGGGCTCCTCTGGGCACCTCCCCCGGGGCCGGTTTTGTGAGGATGTCTCAAGCGAGGGCGCCGGTTTGGGATTCGTCACCGGATCCACCGGATCCAGCGGATCTGTCCGGAAACGGTGCCGGAGGCCGCTCTGGGCTCCTCTGGGCACCTCCCCCGGGGCCGGTTTTGTGAGGATGTCTCAAGCGAGGGCGCCGGTTTGGGATTCGTCACCGGATCCAGCGGATCCAGCGGATCCACCGGATCTGTCCGGAAACGGTGCCGGAGGCCGCTCTGGGCTCCTCTGGGCACCTCCCCCGGGGCCGGTTTTGTGAGGATGTCTCAAGCGAGGGCGCCGGTTTGGGATTCGTCACCGGATCCAGCGGATCCAGCAGATCCAGCGGATCTGTCCGGAAACGGTGCCGGAGGCCGCTCTGGGCTCCTCTGGGCACCTCCCCCGGGGCCGGTTTTGTGAGGATGTCTCAAGCGAGGGCGCCGGTTTGGGATTCGTCACCGGATCCAGCGGATCCAGCGGATCCACCGGATCTGTCCGGAAACGGTGCCGGAGGCCGCTCTGGGCTCCTCTGGGCACCTCCCCCGGGGCCGGTTTTGTGAGGATGTCTCAAGCGAGGGCGCCGGTTTGGGATTCGTCGGCGGATCCACCGGATCCACCGGATCCACCGGATCCACCGGATCTGTCCGGAAACGGTACCGGAGGCCGCTCTGGGCTCCTCTGGGCACCTCCCCCGGGGCCGGTTTTGTGAGGATGTCTCAAGCGAGGGCGCCGGTTTGGGATTCGTCACCGGATCCAGCGGATCTCTGTCCGGAAACGGTGCCGGAGGCCGCTCTGGGCTCCTCTGGGCACCTCCCCCGGGGCCGGTTTTGTGAGGATGTCTCAAGCGAGGGCGCCGGTTTGGGATTCGTCACCGGATCCAGCGGATCCAGCGGATCCACGGATCTGTCCGGAAACGGTGCCGGAGGCCGCTCTGGGCTCCTCTGGGCACCTCCCCCGGGGCCGGTTTTGTGAGGATGTCTCAAGCGAGGGCGCCGGTTTGGGATTCGTCACCGGATCCAGCGGATCCAGCGGATCCAGCGGATCCAGCGGATCTGTCCGGAAACGGTGCCGGAGGCCGCTCTGGACTCGTGCTCTTCGCGCCGGGGGTGAGGATGACGTGAGTTCCACAGAAACTCCCTCAAAAGAGTTAACCCGTTCTGAATCGGTCCCCAGACCCCTCCCAGGGTCCATCTGGTGAAATCCCACCAGCCCTTGAGGGCGTGACTAGTTTAGCGAGTTCTTTCTTCCAACCACCCTGCTTCCCCTTCGGGGAGAGGTCTCCCTCCCCCTACCCCCTCCTCCTGGGGTTTGAGGGGGGTTCGCGAGACGTTGGAGTGTCCAAGATGGCCTCGGAGAGAAGCCAAACTCATTGATTGCATCAAGACATTGGCCACATGTTGGCCCCCTGGGGGGGGCTAATGGGGGAGCTCTCCTCCTTTGATCGATCTCTTCCAAGATGGTCCCAAGATGACCCCAGAGGTTCCAAGGGTGCCAGAATACGGCCTGCAAGAGGTGCCCAGGAGTCCCTAAGCGGCCCCCAAGAGGCGCCCAAGATGCCCCCAAGAGGCTCCCGAGAGACCCCCAAAGGCCCCAAGAGGCCCCCCAGAGGCACCCACGACGCCTTAAGAGGCCTCGGATTGAAGACCAACACCATTGGCTTTACCAAAGTTTTGGCCACATTTCGGCATCCTGGACGGGGGGACCCTAATCAGACGAGGCTCCCGCCTGATAGTTCCTCCATATTCAAGCCTCAGGAGCCCACAGGTGACGACAGCTGCAGGAGGCCGATGGCCCGCTCGGATTAAAAGCATGAGCTGTGGGCCCCTCGCAATTCACTCACAGACGAGGCTCCCGCCGGATATTTCCTCCATATTCAACCCTCAGGAGCCCAAAAGTGACGTCAATTACAAGAGGCCGATGACCCGCGCGGATTAAAAGCATGAACTGCGGGCCCCTCGCAATTCACTCACAGACGAGGCTCCCGCCGAATACTCCCTCCACGTTCAAGCCTCAGGAACCCTAAAGTGACGACAGATACCGGAGGCCGATGACACACTCGGATTTTAAATACATGAGCTGCGGGCCCCATCGGGAGGGGGCTCCCGCCTGAGACTTCCTCGCACTTCACTCACAGACGAGGCTCCCGCCTGATACTTCCTCCATATTCAGGCCTCAGGAGCCCCAAAGTGACGACAGTTACAGGAGGCCGATGGTCGGCTCGGATTACAAGCATGAGCTGCGGGCCGTATAGGGAGGGGGCTCCTGCCTGAGACTTCCTCGCACTTCACTCACAGACGAGGCTCCCGCCCGAGACGACACACAGGCGCTTGATGATCATGATGATGTGAGTGATGATGATGATTGAGATGTAAATGATGATGATGATGATGATGATGATGATGATGATGATGATGATGATGAGGAGGAGGAGGCCAACGAGTGAGTGTGCGAAGGGAGAAGCAACTGAAGGTGTTATGATGGTGATGATGGTGCGTGAGCGATTGAGCGAGTGAACGTGCGAAGGCAGACGAGGCGAGGGGGTGAGGATGCATGACTGCGCGGGGTGCCCAGAGAAAAGAAATGAGTGGTGGAGTGAGAGAGAGTGTGTAAGTGATGTTGTGTTGATGCTGTGATGATTACGTGAGTGTGTGTGTGTGTGTGAGCGAGAAGAGAGGGGGTGATCCTTCCTTCCATGCTGTTCCTGCGCGGGGTGTCCAGAGAAAACAATAACCCCACTTTGGATGTGGAAATGAATGAGAGTGGTCGAGTGAGTGTGAGTGAGTATGCAAGTGATGTTGTGTTGATGCTTTGATAGTGATGTGAGTGTGTGAGTGTGTGAGAAGAGAAGGGGTTCTCCTTCCTTCCGTCCTGCTCCTGCGCGGGGTGCCCAGAGAACACAAGAGCCCCACCTTGGATGTGGGGAACAAGAGCCCCACCTTGGATGTGGGGAAGAAGAAGCAACACCATAGCAAATGCAGCAAAGACGCGCCAAGTGAGGGCCCCTGGAGGCAACAACATTAGCCCAAAACGGCCGCTCCACGTTTTGTCGGACCCTCGGCTCTCTGGGCTGGGCTCGCCGCCGCATGCAGCTGTCCACTAGGGGATCGACTGCAGAATTTATCTACCTCCAAATTGATTGTCTCGTCGAACTGCACCGCGGAACTCTTCCCCGTCTGAGCGCCTCCCTCCTTCTCCCCCGCGCGGCCGCCCTCTTTTCCTCCTCGTTCTTTTGCGCGCCGGAAAGTCTGCCTACCTGTGCTCCCGATAGTAGCCCGTCGCTGGTGCGGATCGCCTCCGCCTCGCCGCCGACGGAAAAAATCGGGTCGAACTTAAGAGAAAATGCGTAGAATGTTCGTCGATCTTCGGAACCACGAGCAAGTCGATTTTGGGGGTAGACCCATTCTGTATCGGGGGCGCGCAAACATTGATTAGCGATCCATGGATTTGGCGCGCGGTCGCCAAATCCATGGATCGGAGCAGGTGCCCTCCCAAAAATGCGGCCAATGCCGCCTCGATCGGCCGCGGCAATCCGCGATTTCCTGTGGAAACGGGACCCGTTGCTAATCCACGCCCCCTTAATCCGAGTTTGCGATCGCCTGACTGGAGTCGAGCAGATCCCTCAAGGAGGAGGAGGAAGAGGAGGAGGAGGTGGGGGAGGTGGTGGGGGAGGTGGTGGGGGAGGAGGAGGAGAGGAGGAGGAGGAGGAGGGAGGAGGATGAGGAGGAGGGAGGAGGAGAGGTGGGGGAGGGGTGGGGGAGGTGGTGGGGAGGAGGAGGAGGAGGAGGAGGAGGAGGAGGAGGAGGAGGAGGAGGAGCAATGTTTGCGATCCCCTACTCGAAGCTGTTCTGCGTCGGCCCGCCCCCGCCCGCAGACGGGGTGTCCGACGGAGACGGCGGGGGCGCCGGGCCTCCCCCGGGAGGCGCTGCCCGCGGCCGGAGAAGGGCACCACGTTCTGGGGAGGGAGCCCGCGGGTGGGAGCGGGGGGGGTCCTCCTCCTCCTTCTCCTCCTTCTCCTCGTCCTCCTCCTCCTCCTCCCCTCCTCCTCCTCCCCCCTCCTCCTCCTCCTCCTCCTCCTTCTCCTCCTCCCCCTCCTCCTCCTCCTCCTCCTCCTCGTCCTCGTCCTCCTCCTCCTCCTCCTCGTCCTCGTCCTCCCCCTCCCCCTCCTCCTCCTCCCCCTCCTCCTCCTCCTCCTCCTCCTCCTCCTCCTCCTCCTCCTCCTCCTCCCTACAATCAGACCTAGGCCAGAAAAAAAAACATCCCGCAAGAGCGCTAGGCTGTACAGCTTGTCAAAAAACACAGAGTATCCAAGGGTACCCTCCCCAGGATGCGCAAGAACATCCAGCAAGCACGAAGAACACTAGCGTGCCCTCCCAGAACGAAGCTCGATCTTATACCCCGGTCCGACTGTACGGGGGCTACGATAACGTTTCCTTGTTCGGCGTTTCGGCATTGGGCGGAAAGGGGGGTGAGGAGGGGGTCTGGCTCTGGACCTTTGCTTCATGCGATTGTTTGCGACAGGAAGATATGGTGGAAGCTCCATCTGCGTTAAGCAGGCGCAGAAAAACAGCCAAGATCTACTCCATGGGGGAGGGTGCGAGGGCTCGCGCCGATCAGCCAAACAATGAAAAAGGAAACGATCACCTACGAGAACGGCGCTCATGCACCGTAATTGCCATGCTTGAACTCCCTTCAGGTCTCGTTCCGACGCGGTACGGTGCATAGTTTTTGGCTCTAAGGGCCGATCAAAAATGCACCGTACCATTCCTGGGTCGAAGATCGACAAAGCCTCGGAGACGCAAAGGCGGTAGGGTGCATACATACCGTCCGCGGAGGGCCCAGACATTTGAGGAGCAAAGAGCTGCAAACATTTATGGTGATGCATCTTATTCTTTGGCATCCCGCGTCTCGAAGAAATCGAGGTGGAGTTTGTTCCCCGTCTTCGGCCACTCGGGGTAAGACGAGGCCAGGTCGACGACACTTTCGGTTGAGGCTATACATCGAAAATCTCTGAGATCCCGCAACTCTGGAGGATGTATCCGGCGTCGCGGCCTTCTCCGAGCGTTCCTTATCTTGGCGGCGCGCGCAAGGAGTGGAGGGAGGGGGGAGGGCTTCTTTGGAGGAGGCTGCCTCTTAGAAGGCGGCGGCCCTGCATCTACAGATCAGGTCCGCGCCTTCTAAGAAGCAGGGGTGCTTCTAAGAAGCCCTCCCCCCTCCCCTCACCCCCCTGTTCGGAAGCGGCCAAGAAGGGGGCGTCCAAAAGGGGGGGCACAAATCATGGCCGGCGGCATGTGCGCGGCCCAGTGGGGGGGGCCCTGGACGTATTAAAATATGAAGAGGCGCCATGAAATCTGTGGAGATATCATGGCCTCCGCCATGATATCCACCCCCCTAGTCATCACCCCCCTCTTTGCCGCCAACCCCCTGCGCGCGTGGCTGAGGATCTGCGCGTGGTTGATTGTCTCGGGCGTCGCGGCCTTCTTTCGGGAACGCTCTGGAAAGGATTATGATTCGTGCCCCGGCCCCTTGTGGAACGGCCCCTACTGTAGCTCGACACTCCGGCGTCTCGGCCACCTCCCGTGTGATCATCATCATCATCATCATCATCATCATCATCATCATCATCATCATCATCATCATCATCATCATCATCATCATCATCATCATCATCATCATCGACGACTGGGCGGTGGGGGGTCGATGCATGCCCCTCTAAGCTTATCTCCCCTTTGGGTGGCCCAAAAGGAGGTCCAGCTGAAAAGGGGGTGGTGCAATAGATTTGGGGCAATTGTATAACAAATGTATTGCTCCAGAGAATTGTCTTAAATTGTATGGCAAGTAATGTATTGCACTCAAGAATCCAGCAATACATTTGCGCCCCAGAAAATATTGCATGCCCCAAATGTATTGCAACCCCACAAATCTATTGCACCAAATCTATTGCACCACCTCCTTTTCGCTGGACCCAATTTTGGGTCAACCCGACTAACGTTGCCCCTGCAGCGGCCCGCCAGCACGCAGAAGGCGTGCTGGTCACTGCACCGACCTTGCAGACGTGCTGCAGCAGACTTTTGCGTGGATTCCTGTCGATGCCAGAACCCGAAGGGGCGAGTGAAAAAAAGGAAAGGAACTTCACGTGGATTTTTGGTAATCTCCAGTCCCGGCCAACAGGAAGAAACCGCACGAAATTCACCCCGAAATCCGGAACGAAATTCTCCAGGACTCTCCGGGGCAATCCTATCGTTTTCCAAACGAAGCCCGCTCTGCGATGCTGGGGGACCAACGGTTCGGTTGCCCTGGTCGGGCAACCGCTGCTGCTGGCGGCGTGAGGGGGCCGGCACCGTGTGCGCATGTCTCCGAGGATGAGTTTTTCACTCTGGGAGGTTTTCCCGGTTTCGGCCCCAGGGCTCCGTCTTCGGTCCGCGGGGCCAGCAAGAGCGAATCTGGAGCGAAAAAGCGGAGCGTCCAAGATGGCCTGCGAGAAGACCAAGTTCTTTGATTTGACGATGGTTGTGTGTCCCATTTTGGGCTCCTGGAGGAGCCTAATATGAGACCCCACCCTGCTTTGATCGAACTCCTCCTAGATGGACGCTGCCAAGGGTGCTCCAAGAGGGCCGCAAGCGGAGCCACGAGGCCCCCAGGGACCCCCGAGAGGCCCCCGAGAGGCTCCCAAGATACCCCCCAGAGGCCCCAATAGGCTCCCCCGAGGCACCCATGACGCACCAAGATACCCCCCGGGGCCGCCAAGAGTCCCCACAGACGCCCAAGAGGACTCCAAGAAACTCTCGAGGGAAATCCGAAGAGACTCCGAGAGGCATCCAAGTGTTTCCTCCACCTCCGCTTCCTCATCCGCCTATTCCTCTTCCTTCATCCTCCCTCCTCCCCCCCTTTCACTACTCCTCCTCCTCCGATTCCTCCTTCATTCTCCCCCTCTTGGGTTATGACGTCTTACCCACCCTTTAATTCCACAGCATGCTCCTCCACATCCCTGATCAGAGCAACTGGTCTGGTCATCGTTTCTGGATGGGCTGGTGGGGTTGCGCGAATCGTCTATAATAAGAAACGAAGGGTATCTTATTCTGGCCAAGATAGGCCTAGGCTACAAACAGGTTCCAAAACATAAATCTAGGCAACAGCACGACAACCGCAGCCCAATCTGAGCCCACTGTGGTTCTGACTTCAGCGTGGTGACTGCAGGCAGACGCCGACGCTTGCATCACCATCACCATCACCATCATCATCACCAGCACCAGCATCAGCGCCAACATCAGCATTATCATCCTAGTCGCAATCACCATCACTATCAGCAAGACCATCACCATAAACATCATCATCATCAACGACGGCATGGCCATCGTCATCGTCATCGTCGTCATCATCCTCAACATCATCATCTTCATCATCATCATTGTCATCATCATCGCATAATAACTTTCAGCATCGTGTCCGTCATCATCAGCATCATTACCTTTACCATCATCATCATTATCATCATCATCGTCATCATCATAATCATTACCAGTATCATCACCATCACCATTTCCATTACCATTCTCATCCTCATCCTCATCATCACCACCATCATCATCCGCATCATCACCCGCATCCTCATCGTCATCCTCCTCCTCCTCCTCATCACCACCGTCACCAGCATCATCATTATCAGCATCGTCATCAGCAGCAGCGTCACCATCAGCATCAGCATCATCGCAAGCACCACCACCATCAACAGCACCACCACCATCAGCATCATCAGCAGCATCATCATCGTCATCGCCATCGTCATCATCAGCATCAACACCATCATCTTCATCATCATCACTAAGACCATCACCATCATCATCACCATCATCACCATCATCATAATCACCGTCACCACCACCATCTGGATCATCACCATCAGCACCATCATAATCATCTTTATCAGCAGCATCATCAGCATCATCAGCATCATATCAGCATCATCGTCATCATCATCATCAGTATCATCACCATGACCAACACTATCATCGTCATCATCATAATCCTCCTCATCATCACCACCATCCTAATTCTCATCCTCATCCTCATCGTCATCATTATCCTCCTCCTCTCCCTTATCGTCATCATCATCTTCCTCCTCACCAGTCATCATCATCACCATCACCACCAACATCAGCATCAGCGCGAGCATCACCAGCAGCATCAGCATCAACATCAGCATCGCCATCATCACCATCATCGCCATCATCGCCGTCACCATCACCATCATCACCACCCATGTCGGCACACCCCTCACACGTTTCGTGGCCACATGGGGAGCTGTACCAAAGGCCCCAGTGGCGGTGCCCACGTGCGTCCGGGCCACCCATTTCGGCACACCCTTCTCACGTTTCGTGGCCCCATACGGGAAGCTCCACCGAAAGCCCCACTGTGGTGACTACATGCGTCCGCGCCACCCATTTTGGCACACCCGTCACACGTTTCGTGGCCTCATGGGAAGCTCCACCAGCGGCTGTGCCCACATGCGTCCGCGCCACAAATGTCGGCACACGCATCACACGTTTCGTGGCACCACAAAGAGCTCCACCAAACCCCTCCGTGGCGGTGCCCCCATGCGTCCGCGTCGCTCATATTGGCACCCACGTCACATGTTTCGTGGCCCCATAAGAAGCTCCAACGAATCCCACAATGATAGTGCCCACATGCGTCCGCGCCGCCCATGCTGGCACACCCCTCACACGTTTCGTGGCCCCATAACGGAGGGACACCGAACCCTCCGCGGCGGTGCCCACGTGCGTCCGCGCCACCCAGTCGCACGTTTCGTGGCCCCATAGGGAACTCTACCGAACATCCCCATGGCGGTGCCCACGTGCGTCCGCGCCACCCATTCTGGCACACCCCTCGCACGTTTCGTGGCCCCATCGGGGACGCCACCGAACTCGATGCTCACAGCTGCCGCGCCCACAAATTCATATGGTTGGGCCCTTCGCCAAACTATTTTTGTTCCCAGCTCGGCTATTACGGCCCTGCCGCCCGAGACGGCCAACCAATGGCCGCCGCCGCCGTCGCCGTGGCTGTCGTCCGTCGTCCGTCGTCGTCCGTCGTCTGTGTCGCCGTCGTCGGCGTCGGCGTCGTCGTTGGTCGTCGGTCGTTGGTCGTCGGTCGTCGGTCGTCGTCGTCGTTATCCTCCTCGTCGTCGTCGTCGTCGTCGGTCGTCGTCGTCGTGGTCGACCGTCGTCGTCGTCCGTCGTCGTCGTCGTCGTCGTCGTCGTCGTCGTCGTCGTCGACGTCATCGTCGACCGTCGTCGTCGCTGTTGTTCTCGTCGCCGGCGTTGACGTCGACGTCGACCGTTGTCGCCGGCATCAAACACAACAACGTCGTCGCGGCGGGGCGGCCCGGCCTGCTGCTGCGGGCTCGCCGCGGGGCTCGCCGAGCGGTGCCCCGACGGGGCCCGCTGCGGCGGGGGTGACGCCTGCCCCCCACGCGGCGGGCCGGCTGTGGCAGGTCCTCACAATCGTGAAAGCCAAATTGCCCTGGATACCTCCGGATTGGCATTGACTTACCTGGATGTCCCCGGATGTCCCTCGATTTCTGCACATGGCTTGACCCACGCAAATCGATTGGCGAAAAGTCGTCGAGCCCTTACGGACAGAGGGCTCCGCGACCCCAAACCTCTCCTCCTTCTCCTCTCCCTTTTTTTGTGTGTGTATAAAGCGGCATCTATGATTAGCTGCATTTCCTCAGCGGGCGCTGGTGCCACGGCGCGCGCGAGCTGAAGGTGCGCTCCCAAACGCCGATTCCGAATGCGCGGCGTCCGCCATGGGGCCCCGTCGCGCCCTCTGCAACTCTGACGCGTTGATCGAAGACTCCACGACCGCACCGGCAGCCTGCTTTCACCAACCCGAAAATCAAATTTGCGATGCAATCAGCAGGGCACTAATTGGGCAGCGCAAAATCGGTCCAGCGTCCGTTCGAATACTCGGCGAATCGATAAACAACAAGCGATGTCTGCCTTGCTGGTCTGTGCCCCTCTGCGAGTCTATCATTTCGAAACCTTCCCAGTGTAGGTGAACGACCATCGCAGAGTCTGTTGGAATCCGAGGCGGCTGGGTGTTCCCAGGGGTCGTGTTGCCAGCGGGATGTGTTGGACGGTGGGCAGAGTCCTCTGTCTTCTGGCTGCCCCTCACCCTGCGACTCGCGACTGTCATCGCATTCTTCCCGGCGGCGGCGACTGACCGTCGCAGAGTCCGTTGGAATCCGAGGCGGCTGCGTGCCAAGAGGTCGCGTTGCCAGTGGGTTGTGTTGGGCGGTCGGCAAGGTCCTCCCTGACTTCTTCCTGCTCCTCCTCCTGCGATTCGCGACAAACTTCGCGCTCTTCCTGGTGGAGGCGACACATTTCGCAATCTTCCTGGCGTAGGCGACTAACCGTCGCATCTCGAGGAACCATGGGCAGGGAGGGAGGATGAAAGTCAGTCTTAGGGGAAACGCCCTGCGTAGGCGGGGCGCCAGCACACTCGTCGGTGCGCTGGGTCTGCGTCGTGGTCATGCCGCCGGGCAGCTTTGTTGGACAGCCGCGCGCGCCAGGCTGGCCGTGGGGCTGGCCGTTGGGCTGGCCGTCGGAGTGGCCGTGGGGCTGGCCGTCGGGCTGGCCGCGGGGCTGGCGGTCGGGTTGGCCGCCAGGCTGGCCGTTGGGCTGGCAGTCGGGTTGGCCGTGGGGCTGGCAGTCGGGCAGGCCGTAGGGCTGGCCGCGGGGCCGGCCGTGGGGCTGGCCGTAGGGCTGGCCACGGGGCTAGCCGACAGGCTGGCCGTCAAGCGGGCCGTGGGGCTGGCCGTGGGGCAGGCCGCGGGGATGGCCGTCGGGCTGGCCAGGGCGCAGGCCGCCGAGCTGGCCGCGGCGGCCGCGTTCCGCCGCGGCGGCGCCGGCCACCGCGCCCTCCGCCGCCGCCGCCGCTGGCGAGGAGCCGGCGGCGGCAGCGGCGGCCGCGACAGCGGCCGTGGCGCCGGCCACGGCACCGCCGGCCGCCGCATTCATCCGCCGCGTCGGACTGGCCGTGGGGCTGGCTGGCCGTGGTGCAGCCGCGGGGCTGGCAGGTGGGCTGGCCGACGGGCTGGCCGTCAGGCTGGCCGCGGTGGCCGCCACGGCGGCCGCGGCGGCACCCGCCACGCCGCCGCGGCGGCGGCGGCAGGCGACGGTCGTGTCGTGGCGGGCAGCCGCGGCCGGCCGCAGCGACGGCCTGGGGCGGAGGAGGCCGCGGCCGCCGCGGAGGCGCCAGCAGCGGGCGGCGGCGGCGCCAGCAGCGCCAGCGGCGGCGGCGCCAGCCAGCAGGCCGCCGCCGGCGCCACCGGCCGGGGGCCGCCCAGCCCCACCGCAGAAGGCACTGCAGGCCCCAGGCGGCGCCGGCCGGCAGCGCCAGCAACGGCCGCGGCAGCCGCCGCGCACGAGGGCAGGCCAGGAGGCGCCGCGGCGCCGGCGGCACCGGAGGCCCTCGCGGCGCCAGCGGCGCCTGCGGCGCCCGCGGCGGCCGCAGCGCGGGGAGCGCCGGCGGCGCCAGCGGCGCCAAGCGCCGGCGGCGCCGGCGCGGGCGGCGACCGCGACGCGAGCCGCCCAGGCGGCCGCCTGCTGCCGCCAGCGACGCGCCGCGGCGGGCCCCATCGAGGAACACCCCTGGGACGGCTTGAACCAACAGGGGGTACGGACTGGTGGGGATATGTTTTTTGGTTTGCGGGCTCGCGAAGCAGGTCGAAAGCCGGCGACTAGGCAGCAAGAAAAGAGAGGCAAGCGAAGCGAGCGCGCGGGCAGCCAGCCACTCAGAAGAAACCAAAAACTAAACTCCCAACCCGGTGGCGTGGAGATCCCGGTGGCGACCAACAAGTAAGCGCAGCCAAAATGGCGCGGCGGCGCGACCATGAACATGCAGAGGTCAGACTGGTGGGGATATTTTTTTGGTCGGCGGCTCCGAGGCAGCGGTCAGGGAGCGGAAAACGTCGTCTGGGCCAGCAGGCGAGGCTAATCCCACCAGCCCTTTGGGCGTGAGTGGTTTAGGGAGTCCGCTCTGTTCTCAACCCCCCTTCTTCCCCTTCCCCCTACCCCCTCCCCCTCCCCCTGGACCTGGAGGGGGCCTTCCGCGGGTGGTCAGAGGGTCCTTTTTCTATCCCTGGGAGGGCTAAAATTCGACACCGCTCACGAGGATCGTCGCCCCCAGGGGGGGGACACTGAAAAATGCTCGCCCCATCTGCGACCGATCGCCCCCAAGATGGCCTCATCAGGCCCCCAAGACGCTCCAAGAGGCGACCCAGAGAGCCTTCGGACGTTCCCCAGAGGCTCAAAAGAGAGCCAAAGAGGCCCCAAAACGGCGTCCAAGATGCCTCCCTATTGCCGTGGATACGACTCCTCCTCCTCCTCCTCCTCCTCCTCCTCCTACTACTACTACTACTACTACTACTACTACTACGACTACTACTAGTACTAGTACTAGTACTATACTAGTACTAGTAACTACTACTACTACTACTACTACACTACTACTACTACTACTTACTACTAACTACGACTACTATACTAGACTACTACTACGACTACGACTACGACTACTACTACGACTACGACTACTAACTACGACTACGACTACGACTACGACTACGACTACGACTGACGACTACGAACTAGACGACTACGAACTATTACTACGACCTACTAACTAACTACTAACTACTACTACTACTACTAACTACTACGTACACTACGACTACGAACTAACTACACTACTCCTAACTACTACTATCCTACTAAACTACTACTACTACTACTAATACTACTACCACGTACTAACTGCATACTACTACTACTACTACTACTACTACTGCTGCTGCTGCTACTGCTGCTACTACTACTACGACTACTACTACTACTACCACTACTACTACTACTACTACTACTACTACTACTACTACTACTACTACTACTACTACTACTACCAATACGAATTCTACTACGACGGCTACTGCTACTGCTACTGCTACTGCTAGTGTCACTGCTACTGCTACTGCTACTACTACTACTACTACTACTGCTACTACTACTACTACTATTACTACTACTACTACTACTACTACTACTACTACTACTACTACTACTACTACTACTACTCCTACTCCTACTCCTACTCCTACTCCTACTCCTACTCCTACTGCTACTCCTACTCCTACTCCTACTCCTACTCCTACTCCTACTCCTACTCCTACTCCTACTCCTAATCCTACTACTACTGCTACTACTGCTGCTACTACTACTACTATTACTACTACTACTACTACTACTACTACTACTACCACTACTACTACTACTACTACTACTACTACTACTACTACTACTACTACTACTACTACTACTACTACTACTACTACTACTACTACTACTACTACTACTACTACTACTACTACTACTACTACTACTACTACTACTACTACTAGAACTACTACTACAACTACTACTACTACTACTACTACTACTACTACTACTACTACTACTACTACTACTACTACTACTACTACTACTACTACTACTACTTCGACTACTAGTACTACTACTACTACTACCACTATTACTATTACTACTAGTACTACTCCTACTACGAGGGGCCCGAACGACTTGCACCAGGACGAGGTGCCCGAACGCCTCACGCCACGAGGAACCCGAACGACTCACACCAGGACGAGGGGCCCGAACGACTCACACCACGAAGAGCCCGAACTACTACTACTACTACTCCTACTACGAGGGGCCCGAACGACTTGCACCAGGACGAGGTGCCCGAACGCCTCACGCCACGAGGAGCCCGAACGACTCACACCAGGACGAGGGGCCCGAACGACTCACACCACGAAGAGCCCGAACGACTCACACCACAAGGAGGGGCCCGAACGACTCACACCAGGACGAGGCGCCCGAACGACTCACACCACGAGGAGCCCGAACGACTCACACCACGACGCGGGCCCCGAACGACTCACACCACGAGGAGCCCGAACGAGTCACACCAGGAGGAGGGGCCCGAACGACTCACACCAGGACGAGGGGCCCGAACAACTCACACCACGAGAAGCCCGAACGACTCACACCAGGACGAAGAGCCCGAACGACTCACACCACGAAGAGCCCGAACGACTCACACCAGGAAGAAGGGCCCGAACGACTCACACCAGGACGAGAGGCCCGAACGACTCAAACCACGAGGAGCCCGAACGGCTCACACCAGGACGAGGGGCCCGAACGACTCACACCACGAGGAGCCCGAACGACTCACACCAGGAAGAGGGGCCCGAAGACTCACACAAGGACGATGGGGCCGAACGACTCACACCACGAGGGGCCCCAACGACTCCCACCAGTCGTCGTCGTCGTCGTCGTCGTCGTCGTCGTCGCCGCCGCCACCTTCGTCGTCGTCGTCGTCGACGTCGTCGTCGTCGTCGTCGTCGTCGCGGTTGTGGTCGTCGTCGTCGTCGCGGTCGATATCGTCGTCGTCGTCGGGTGCGTCGTCGTTGTTAGGATCATCGCTGTGGTCGTCGTCTCCGCTAAATCCCTCTTGCCTCCCACCGCTTTCTCTCCCTCCTCCTCCGCCTCGTCCTTCTCCCGCTCCCACCACAAGGAGGATGTACAAGGAGGCGGGAGGAAGGAGGAACAGGGGAGATATGCGGGGGCAGGCGGAAACACGCATGAAAAACGCGACTGTCGGCATGCTTCGCAAGAGTTGCTGTTTTGAGATGGGCTGGTGGGGATACGCGAAGCGTGAAGAATTAGCTACAACAGGCAACGCACCTGCAATAATAATTCGCAAAGAATGCGAGGTGTGCACACGCACTGAGCAAAATGCTCCGCATAGGCGAACGCACCTAGGCGCCAGCCACACCAGAGTGAAGCAGACCGCAGTGCGGTGCAACGGAGAAGTCGCCCTGTCGGCGCCAAGCTCCGAGCAGCCCACCTAGCCGAAAGCGGGCAGGTAGAACCGAAGCGATACTGGTGGGCATTTTTTTAAATATTGATAACAAAAAAACAGCCGCAGGCGGAGGCGCCGACGGCGAGCGGTTACGGTCGGGCTGCGGCCGCGACTAAATTCCCGGGCGCGCGCGGGGGCCGCGGATCAGGCGGCGGGGGGGGGGCAGCAACCCAGGGCGTCTGAAAGGCCAGGCGGGCGTGCAATCCCAAGGAGTCTGCAAGGACAGCCCAAGGACACGTGCAAGGGCAAACCCAGGGAGTCTGAGAGAACAGCCACCGAGGGGTGCCAGCGCAGCCAAAATGGCGCGTGGGCGTTCCCGCCGTGAACGTAACAAGACGACAGTCAGGTGGGGAACGAACTCCAGGCAGGAAAGTCAACCCAGGGAGTCTGACGGGTATGAGCAGACAGGGCTGGTGACGCGATCCTGCAGGAACTGGTGGGCATACGCGAAGCGTCCAAAATCGCTCGATACGTTGGAGCTCGAGGTCTGGGTTCGGGTCGTCGTCGTCTTCGTCGTCGTCGCTCGTCGAGCGAAGGGAGGCGGCCAACGCGCGCCCCGCCCCCTCCGACGCCGCCGGCGGGCTCGCGGGCGGCGCCAGCGCGAGGCCGGGCTGGCTGCCCAGGGCCTGGCGCCGTCGCCGTCGCCGTCGCCATTGCATCGTCGTCGTCGTCGTCGTCGTCGTCGTCGTCGTCGTCGTCGTCGGCGTCGAGGCCGAGATCGTCGAGGCCGTCGAGTCTGAGATCGTCGGCAGAAAAATCACGGAACTGTTCCGTTGTCATCTGAGAGCCCTCACCGGACCCAAGACCGTCCAAGAACGATCCTGGACGAAACAGCAGCCCCATGCAAGTGGTCCAGAACACCCAGGACCCCGCATTGAAAAAACAGATATCGGAGTTCTGTGAAATCGTCGAGTCGTCGGTGCCGTCGTCGTCGTCGAGATCGTCGGAGGTCGTCGAGGTCCCCAAATCTCTGACTACATTATTTTTTCAATCCGGGCGCATTTCCTCGAATTCGGCCTCTGGGGCCGGCAATCGGTACAATCAGGAACGGATCCAGGACGAACAACTACTCACGGGAAGGGGACCAGAGCTTTGGGGCCCCGTATTGAAAAATCAAGACGTCGGAGGTGTGGGAGGTAGTCGAGGTCGTCGGCGTCGTCGTCGAGGCCAAAATCGTCGAGGACGTCGAGGTCGTCGAAGTCGAGGTCGTCGACAGACCTTCGTCGATTGTCGTCGTCGTCGCCGACGTCGCCGCCGTTGCCGTCCTCGCCTTCGGCCTCGGTCTCGTCGTCGCCCGCGTCGTCGTCGCCGCGCTCCATCCCTTTCGTTGCAAATAACTCCTCCTTGTCGCACCCCCATGCGTGTCGGTAGGTCGGCCGGGCATTTCGAATGAGAGTTTCTCGCGATGTATGATCTTGAAAGATTGACATTGGCAACAGCTTCGGCGGTGGAAACGTAGCTTTCGCCTGGGCGCCTCGTACACTCGTCTTGAAAATGTGCAACAACTTCAAGGATTGCGGACGGTTTTCAGAATGTGACTCTCGTGTTAGCGCGGCGTACATTCGTCGCAAGAGTTTGCAAGAGCTTGAAGGACAAAAGGGCGGGCCGCAACAATTAGCGTTGCCATGCGGCCTTGAAGTCCCAGGACTCGTGTTTCGGCACGATTGAGGATTCTCGGACGGCTGTCTTTCAATGGGGTAATTCCACAATGAAAACAAAGGCTTGCAAGGACCCGTGAGGAGGGAACAGGGAGGGAATGCTTATTGCAACATAATTGATGCGTCTTGGGTTTACACTGGGCCTCGTCCTCCTCGTCGTCCTCGACCCCATGCCGCTGCAGGGCCAATTCTGCCAAGTCCCTTTTGATGACTCCGCCCATTTCCTTAATTAGCCGAAATGGCCCAGGGCCTGTCGACGCCGCCGTTCTGGACCTCCACCTAACACGCCCTCCTGTCTACCCCGACATACTGCAAAGCTGGAGAAACCACAACGATGGCATGACTAGGAACTCTCGGAGGCCCGGGCGGATTTCCTGGATCGGCGCTGTGCCCCCTGGCGGCGCTTCGGGCGCCGCCGCTGGTGAGCTTCGCGCGCTAGGGATGGGGGCTTCGCACAGGGGGTCGGATTCGATAAGGTCGGAGGGCCGCGCCGCATCGCCGAGGTAACGGCGCCGTCGGCATGGAGACGATCGGGCTCCACATCGACACATCGAGCCGCACCGCTGATGCATCGGCCATGCAGCGCGATCCTCCGACCTCATCTGCTCGGGCCCCGTTCGGGAGACGTGGAAGGGATGAGGGTCCAGCGCCATTGTGCAAAATCCATGCGGACCCCCGAAAGTCTATGCTTTAGATTCGTGCAACTAGTTCTTCTTCGAAGCACGCACCATATGGCGCCCGAGCGCTGGAGGGGACATCGTAAGCCTGAAGGTAGAGGAGGGCTGGGCAGAGCCGAGCCGAGCTCGCGCCGAAGGCGAGATGGCGCCGTCTCCTCCTCCTTCTCCTCATCCTCCTCCGTCTCCTCCTCCTCCGTCTCCTCCTCCTCTTCCTCCTCCTCCTCCTCCGCCTCCTCCTGTCCCTCCTGCTCCTGGTCCTGCTCCTCCTCCTCCTCCACCTCCTCCTGAGAGGCTTGCTCTTGCGATGCAGACCCTGTGTGCTCCACGAGGAGCCGCCCACGAATCGTGGGGCAGGGTAGCAGGACATTGCCGGCGAGCAGCTGCACCACGCCTCCTCCTCCTCCTCCTCCTCCTCCTCCTCCTCCTCCTCGTCCTCCTCCTCGTCCTCCTGTCCTCCTCCTCGTCCTCCTCCTCCTCCTCCTGCCCCTCCTCTGGTGGTCTCCTGTGGCCTCTGGAGGCCTCACCAAAGCACGAGAAAGCTCCAACATCCCGATCCTCGATCCACCAGCACCCTCCTCCTCCTCCTCCTCCTCCTCCTCCTCCTCCGCCTCCGCCTCCTCCTATCCCTCCTTTTCCTCCTCCTCCTCCTCCTCCTCCTCCTCCTCTTCAACCTCCTCCTCCTCCCCTCCCATCCATCCTCCTCCCTCCTCCTGTCCCCCCTCCTCCTCCTCCTCCTCCTCCTCCTCCTCCTCCTCCTCCTCCTCCGCATGCCATCCCTCGGTCCTCCAACTCCTCCTCCTCCTCCTCCTCCTCCTCCTCCTCCTCCTCCTCCTGAAGTGCCGAAGCCGCCTGTCCCACTCGGGGCCCCGCAGACCGGGCGCGCGCGGCGCCATCCTTCCCCCTCCCCTTCCCAGAGGGCGCCCTCTGGATGCGAGGTCGGTGTGGCCTCTTCCCCCCGTCGGGTCCGCTGCTGCTGCCGCTGGTGCTGGCGCTATTATCCCTCCTCTTCCGCCGAACGGATGCGGCGACGGCTACGACGACGGACGACGGACGTCCGACGGCGCCTGACGACGACGGGCGCCGGAGGACGGACGACGACGGAACACGACGACGACGGACGATGGACGCCCGACGCCCGCCGACAGACGACGACGACGACGACGGACGGCGGAGGACGACGACGACGGCGCAGGACGCGGGAAGGCGCCCCGCGGTGGCGGCCGGTGCGGTGGCCTCCCCGAGGCAGTTGAGCGCGACGAGGCCGACCTCGGCGCGGTGTCCAGCGGGGCCCGGGGTCCGTTTTGGCGGCGGATGGCGGACACGGGTGAGGGAGGAAAAGGAATGGCCACTCTCACACGTATATAGAAACAACAACTGCATCAACAGGACCTTCAGGAACTCCGCGCAGTCTGTTTGGATCTGCGCTGCCCTCCCCTGTTTGGGAGGCGGAGCGTGCCAGGGGCGGGTCCGGAGGCGCCGCCAAGGGTGTCCATAACATTGATGCTTCTGCTGTTTTTCCTGTTCGAATGACGGGCGAGAAAAACGGGTCCTACGCGAGATGGCGCAGCGCCGTCACGCGGTGGATTACGCGGGTCGCCAGCGCGGCACGCCACCTTGAAAACGAAGGCGCTCTTGCGCGGCATTACGTGGGCAGCTCACGTGCCAATGTCAGTGCAGACGACCTCGTTGTTCTATATCGCTCAGGTCTCCTCGATTTCTTAGGAAACAAATCCTGGGAGGTATTTGTAATAAAAGTTACTGAATCCAATTGGCGGGCCATGAAGCCAGATTAGCCCAGATTGGGCCCAATATTAAGCGCGATTGGGCCGGATACAGCGGGACTGACCCCGATTAAGCGGGGTCATGCTGGATTAGTAGGCCAGTTCTCGACCATGGATATACCAGCGCCGATGCTGAATCGTGTTAATCTCCCAGGTGAGGTGAGGTGAGGTGAGGTGTGCCATACACCCTACGGCGCGTCGGCGCGGCGCGCATCAGCACTCAAGCGAGCTCGAAGAAGTGGGCACAGCTGCTTCGCCCATTCCAACCGGGGGGCGCCGATGTTCCGAACGTACATATCATTGACCGGTATCGTGGCCCCCAGGCAGAACGCCGCGTCACGTAGCGGACAGTGGTCAACTCCCTGGGAGGTTTTGCAAAATAGTTCCAGTTGGTGTTTCAGCAGCATGTCAATGGCGAGCTCCTGCTTCGTCATCAGGCGCACCTCGTCATTGGAGACGCGGGCGATCATGGGATGCCTGATGCCAGTGACGCCTCTCGGCATCCGGGCCCAGGCCCCGTTCATCCGCCTCAGCTCTGCAGCATTCAACCAGACTGCGCTGAGGCTCTAAACAGCTTGGGCATCGCAATACCGTTGAACAGCTCCACTTTCCTGTCTAGAAAAATCGAAATACGGCCCCGAATCTGCTTCGTGCTTCTGAGAGCGGCGAAAGCCACGCCGATCCGTCTCGTTATTTCGCCACTCGCTCGCCCGTCGCTGCTGATTGTGGTTCCCAGGTCGGACAGCGTGTCTTTAGCCTCGATGACTTCTCCTGTGGGCGCGCGAACGATCCCATTGCAGGGATGCCTTAACAGTTGTAGTTTGCCCCAGTGCATCTCCAGACCCACGTCGGCTGCAGATTGGCACATTGCCTGGGGCCACCGTTGAATGTCATCAACTGCGCTGGCCATGAGCAAGGCGCCGCCTGCGTAAACCAGCTGCCTGCATTGTCCCGGCCGCGACGGCTGCACCACTGATTCCGCGTCCGTCATCACCGCTGCCATCACCACTATGAAGAGAAATGGCGAGAGAGGGCAGCCCTGCGAGATGCCGGACCGCTGGCTCTTCTACTCGGAGGTGACCGCCCGGTCGCGGACGACGAAAGCGCGTTCCTGGTAGATGCTCCGAATGAAATCAAGAACGAGACTGGGAAGCCCGAGCCTTTCCAGGGCCACAAGCATAGCATTGATATTGACTGAATCGAAGGCCTGCTTCCAGTCAGAGGTTTCTGTAATGCCCGCGCCTGCTCGATGCGCCTCCGCAAAATACAGGTTGCGCCCAAGGTGCTCTTTCCGCCGCGGAAACCAAACTGGTCTTTGAATCGCCGGTCGTCTGCTCCTGCTTCAAGGGGCCGCGCGAGCACGCGGGAAGCGAAGACCATGTATCCAATCAAGAGCAAACTGATGGGTCTGTAGTTGCTGGGAAGGTCCGCGGCGCCTTTCTGTGAATCGTCCTGATCGCCGCTTGGTGCCAGCCCTTCGGTGTCCCGCGCCGCCTCCAACGCCTGTTCATGAATCTGGTAGCGATGGACAAACATTTATCCTCTTCCGAAGATGTCTTCCGATACTCCGACGGGATCGGGTCCTCTCCTGCCGCCGGGTTATGTTTCAGCTTGCGGACGGCGCGCCTGACTTGGCGATGCACGAAGTCGCTTTCGTCCACGGTGAGCGGCGGCTCGATGGGCGGCTCGTCGACCACGCTCGCGGGTCTCACATTTCACTGAACATGCTCAAGATATTCCGCCATCGTGTCTGCTTTGGCCTCGCTGGGTGTGAAGGCCCCTGCCAGATTCCGCACGCGCGATGCCTCCGGCTTCCTCGGCTTCCTGATTATATCCAAGTCTTTCCAACTCCCGCTCTTGATCATGTCGCCCAGCCACGCTGCTCTGTCCTTCTTGGCGGACTGGAGAACGAGTTTGCGCGACCTTCGCTGTTCTCTGCCGCCATTTCGTGCCCGGGCCTCTGCGCGAAGCCTGATCAGATCGAGGGTGCCTCGTTGGATACATGGCCTTTTGGAAATACTGATGCCGGGTCGATGGAGTCGAAAACTTTGAAAACTTAACCAAACCGGTCCACTCCGAATATGCCGCGTCATGGGCGATTACTTGTTTCGCCTCCGTCGTAGAAAGGTGCTGACAAAATCGTGCGCGATTGACTGTTGTTTCAATGCGCTCCTGTCTTTGTTGCCGCGCCCTGGGTTCGGTTGCGCGCCCGATCTGGAAGGCGACGAAACGTGGCCAAGACGCGATTGGTCTGCAGGCTCGCGTCTCCCCGGCCCCTCATATCCATTGTCAGCAACCCCGCTTCTGCCAGAACAAGACCCAACATGTCGCGGGTGGACTCGGACACGGGGGCCCCGTGACTCACGCCATCTTCAAAATATATTGCTCTCTCCTCGGACGGTCTGTCCGCTAGCGTGCTGGCCACCGCCAGTGCGAGAGCGATGCAAAACTGCATTAGCACGTCTCTGTTCGGGACTTCAACTTTCTTGACTGCTTCCCGTCCCCATCCGCTATCTCCGATGACGTCCTCCGCGCGTGGCCTGGATCGACCCACTGCGGCATTGAAGTCGCCGAAGATCACCCGCGGGCCGTTGACATAGCAGTTGGCGAAGATGTCCTCCAGCATGTCGTAAAACTCAATGTTCTCTTCCACGGGGCGTTCGTTATGTGGAGCGTATGCCGCAATGGTGCCGGCTTTGCCCCCTCTGACGGACAGCTTCAACAACGCCGTTCGCGGGCCGTGCTGCAAAAAGCCTTGAACACACCGTCTCGCCCAGGGTGCCACCACGAAGCCCACGCCGGCCCGAGCCGAGCCCGCGCCTGACAATGCGATGAGGAACCCATCATCTTCGAAACTTTCAGAAACCGATTTCCAACTCTTTGGCGTGCACACAACATCGATACTGTACTCCTTCATGGCCGCTTGCATGCAAACTAATTTCTCGTCGGTGAGGCCTTTGAACGTTCCACGTGCAGGCAATGAGACGCCGTCTGCTTCCGCCAAGCCGTCCTCCCCGAGTGTTCCGCGCCATCGCCTTCACAGCGGTCACGGTGTGAAGCCAAAACTGCGCCGACATACCCAGGGCCCCGTCACTGGCCGGAGCCAGGCGCGCCCTTCCCTTTGCCCTTGGAGTTCCTTATCTTCGCGGCCATTAGCTTCGCCTCGGCCTTGGTGCTCAATTCCTACAGGTGGACAACCCCCACCACGTCCCCCCACTCCTCGAAGGTCTTGGCCAACCATTTCACCTTCAGCTTGCCGTTGCCCACGTCGGCGCTCACGATGGACTCGCTCGCCACTGTCATTGAGAAGGTGCCCTCGTCGATCCAGATCGCCTTTTTTTGAACCCCCACTCCGTCAGCATCCGCTGGAAGCCAAAAAGGAAAAAAAAACGCACTCGCTCGTGTAGCGGTCGATCTTGTTGGCCCCAAACCCGTTGCCCTTTGTACTTCAAGCTCCGGTTCCTGAAATACTCGACGGCCTGGCCCATGCTCGCGCCGTCCGGAAAGCGTGCGAAGAAGATACCCTCAAACGCATCCCCTTTCACGAACATATCGTCGGGCCGCTTGAGACCAGCCTTCTCCGAGTTCTGCCAGACCCCATTCGCCGTCTCCTCTAAGCCGTCCGCCGCCGACGTACCCCCGATCACCGCCGCCTTCCGGCCGGGCAGCAGGCGGCAAGTCCGTGAACGTGTTTCGTGGCGACCCGCACGACGACATGGTCTCCAGCACGATCTTCTGGATACCCTCCTTCGTGATGATGCTCGCCCTGATCTTCCTCACCTGGTCCTCCATGGCCGTCAGGTCCGAGCGAGTCTGCTCCGCGCACTTCTTGGCGGGGTTCGCCTGCTCCTTCCCCTCCTGTATGGTTTTCCTGTTCTCCTTGACAAATCCTCTCATCCCCCCTTGATCTCTCCCTCATATCCTTCAACATGGCCTTCATCATGCTGACCAGATCCTCCTCCAACTCCTGATCCTTCGTCTTCCCGCCACCCGCCACGGACGAGCTCTCGACCCCTGTCCCCTCCATTGCCCGGCTGAAGTCCGGTTGCCGCATAGGTGACCGCCCACCGCCACCTTCGTCGCTGCCATCCATCTGGTTCAGCGGAAAATCGAGGCGAGCTTGCTTGTCTCTCCACCAAGAGGCGTCCCCATGTGGTGCTTCTCTGCCGGCATCGCGGCAGCTAGAGGGTAGAGGAACGGATATGGCATGTTGGTGAATGTGGCTCGGCGCCGAGCCTTGAACCTTGACCTCGAGCCTTGAACCTTGAGCCAAAATGGCTACGGAGATCACGGAGCTGCATCCTAAGATCTCGGCGGGCCTAAACATCGGTGAGCGGGAGGGTCCGAGGTTAAAGGTCTTCGGTCATTTTCGTCAGCTGTCGGTGATTTTCCAGCCTCGGGATGCTTCCCGCAGCTGCGCCTCGCCGAAAGCTTTCCGCGGGTGCCCGATCGTCCCTAGCGGCCGCCGGAGAGCCGAGCCATAACCCGGTTAAACCAGGACGGGCTCAGTGAGGGATACATCGAGCTGGAAGCGGCGATACATCGCCGGTAGAGTTGCAGTGGGCCCCCTCATCGGGCGGGCTGTCGCGCCCCTAATCATCGGCGATGAGCGGGCGGTTGAGGGGTCGATGCATGCCCCCCTGAGCCTATCCCCGCCTGACCTTGCCCCTGAAGCGGCCAGCCAACACACGACAGGCTGGGGTGCGACGGTTCGGTTGCCCTGGTCGGGCAGCCGCTGCTGCTTGCGGCGTGAGGGGGCGGCCGCCAGTAGTACTTCTCTGCTGGCCTGCAACGTGAACGCAGATCTCCGATGATTGAGCATCGTTCATCCGACCCCCATCCCCAGCGGCGTGGCCTGGGCCCCACTGGCCAATGTAACCCCCTAAATGGAGATATAGCCCGTTCCCTTAGGGTTTCGAGGGGTGTATCCCTAACTGGGGTGGTATTTGGTGGGGGTCTCGAAGGGGATGAGGATGGGGATGGGGGTCGGTTCAACGAGTTACTGAATGATGAGTTCTTCAGTCCAGGAAAGTTTCCAAGGTTTTGGCCCCAGGGCTCCGTTCGCGGTCCGCAGGGCCAACAGGAACGGATCTTGGGCGAAAAACGGAGCGCCCAACATGGCCTGCGAGAAGGCCAAAATCATGGATTCGACTGCACGCTTGTCATGGCACCGGCTTGCAGACGTGCTGCAGCGAATTTCTGCGTGGATTTCTGCGTGGATTCTTGTCGAAGCGGCGAGCGAAAAACGAAGTGAATTTCGCGTGGATTTGTTTTAGTCTTCATTCCTGGCCAACACACAAATCCGCACGAAATTCACCTTGAAATCGGAAACGAAATTCTCCAGGACACTCCGGGCCCATCCTATCGTTTTCCGAACGAAATCCGCTCTGCGATGTTGGCGCCATGACATTTCGGCGGAACGGGGGACAAAGCTGGGGGACGGCGGTTCGGTTGCCCTGGCCGGGCAGCCGCTGCTGCCGGCGGCGCGAGGGCGGGGCCGCAGGTGGCACTTACTCCGCCGGCCTGCAGGGCTGGACGCACATTCCCGACGACATGTGCGTTTTCGATGCTGCCGTCCTTCCTCGGTTTCTATGGAGTCCCGAAGCGGTGCGGTGACAGACCGTGCGGTGACCTCGAAACCCCCCAAGACCTCACCGCACAGTCCGTCAACGCACGGCTCAGGGACCCTGGAGGCCCCAGTCGCCCAAGACGTCCTCGGAGAGGGACTCGAGTCCCAAAACCGTGCGGTGGCCCGAATCCCCAACGACTCACCGCACGGTGTGGTCACCACCCCGTTTGGGTGCCCGCGAATTCCCAGGCCCCAGAGCCATCAATGAGGGATCCGGTACGATGAAATTACCCATGCATGGGAAAAGGGTCGGGACCTCTGCTCGCCGGCGAGCGAGGGATGGAAGCTAGCAGGGGCGGGCCTTCTCAGAAGGCTCGGGAGTGCCCCGGCCTTCTGAGAAGTTTCCTGAGCCTCCCCTTAGGTTGGGCGTGTCCCCCTACAGGCGGATTTTGGACGAAGAAAACAAAATACCCCAACAACTCCAAAATGGTAAACAACATGATCAGCAAATCATCCCCACATTAGTTTTTGACTGTTTTAGAATATTCCTCCGGTAGAAGGACACGCCCGACTTGAGAGAAGGGGCGCGGGCCTTCTCAGAAGGCTCGGAAGTCCTCCGAGCTCCTGAGAAGTTTCCTGAGTCTCCCCCGAAGACACAAAGAACACTTCTCAGAGGGCGCGAGGGCTTCTGAGAAGTCCCGCCGCCTTCTGAGAAGGCCTTCTCCTTCTCACGTCCCCCCCCTCGCGCTCGCCACCGACTGAGGAAAGGGTCGGGACCTCAGCTGGGGCCGCGCCTTGGAAAAATCACGTCGGCGGATGTCTAGAGAGCGGCGATGCCGAGGGCCCCGGGCGCACAGAAGCTGTCGCTGGCTGCCCCTCACCTTCTCCCGCCTCGTCGTCCTCCTCCTTCTCCATTTGGCCGTCTTCCTGTTGATTCTTGCTATCCTTGGGCAATTCTGGCGTCGTGGAGTCCCCTTCCAATCAATCGTGAACCGGGCAATCTTCATCATTTTTTGAGGGCCTTTGAAGGGAGGACGCGATGATGATGAATCCAAGGAGCCCTCAAGCTGTGATTGCGCAATTGTGTTCTGCCTGTCTCGAAGACGTGTCGAACTACTTCCAATTGTGAGGCTCGTCGGCTACGGAACTCGTAGTAAATGCATGCATGCATGCACGCCTGTCTACAGCACATCCTGCGACTGCATATTCGCAAGCAGGTGCAGCAGGATGTCGCAACGATACTAATGGCAACTGCCTCGGGTTCACTGGCTACGAAGAGGGAGGAGGAATAACTACGAAGAACAGGAACAGTAGCCGAGTGATAGAAGGAAGTGGATAAGGGAGTGTGGGGTGGAGTATAATGGAAACAAAGGGGGGACGTGGAGGAGACGAGCAAGGTGGCGGAAAAGGACGAGATGGGAGATGGAGGAGCAGGAGGTGGAGGGAGAACGTGGAGAGAAACACCAGGGAGAGCGCATGGAAGGATGCTGGACAGACGTGTGCAGAGTTATGCTGCCGCCTGGTTCACCACGTTGTGGCGGTTGGCGTGGCACTTGTGCAGCAGGATGCGAAGAAACCTGCAGCGACCGTGCCCTCCCGTTCTCACAGTAGGAACATAACCTGCGTGAGCAGAACCTTTCGGAGGTCCGCGCGCATTTCTTGGATTGGCGCTGGAACCCTTCCTCGCGAGCAAAACGCGCCAGGGGCGGCGCTGGAGGCGCCGCCAGGGGGTCCCGGCGCAGACAGATCGCAGAAATCTGCGCGGACCTCCGACAATTAAGCTTCATGGATTCTTCTGTGATTCGAAGCCGCTCCTCGTCCCCTCCCTCCGCGCCTCCTCTCTCCTTCCCCTCTGGCTCCTCGTTTCGGCACGCCTTGCCTCACCTCGAGGCTGCGGATGTGGCTGAATACTAGTGAGCGTTCTTTATTCTGGGTTTCGGCATTTGGCCGAAGGATGAGGGAGGGGGGCGTCTGGGTCTGGGCCAGTAATCAGTCGATCTGCTTCTACCAGTCGCGCCAGCAGACTGGGGGAGAGGGGCCCTGTCCGGTCGCCCACAACGGCCGCCAAAATCAGCCAGGATCTGGTCCATGGAGGGGAGGGGGGAGGGCCGGGGGCCCGCGCCGATCGGCGAAGCAGTACGAAGGAAAACGGCCACACTGGAGGGTTTCTTGCCCACGCGCCTCCTGGACACACGGCGTCTTCTTGCCCTCTTCTCCCCAGATGCTGGCGCCGGTGCTGCCCGTGCTGCCGGTTCTGCGTCCAACGCCGCCCCCGCTGCTCCCCAGGCGCCCCTCTCCCTCTCCCTCCGCGCGGTGTGACGCGCGAGTGGGGGGCTTACAGGGGCTCGAGGAGGTGCCAGCAAGCTGGAAACCCACATGGCTGGATTCACACGTGGAACATCTGGAGGCCGGTTGCTGGATACACACGTGGAGGATCACCGTGCCTGGCCACGCGAGGGACGGGGGCCGACAGACAGACCCCCCGAGTAAATATTCGGCCTCTGGGGCCGCGCTTCTCTGCCCGCGCTGTGCCCACCCCTTGCGCTCAGAGTTGGGAGGGCAGCCGCGGAAGTGATGGATCGAACGCCGATCCGACGACCCCGCCCTCCTCCGTCCGCCCGTCCTCGGCGGCGAGCGAGGGGGGGACGTGAGCAGGAGACGGCCTTCCCAGAAGGCTCGGAAGTCCTCTGAGCTCCTGAGAAGTTTCCGGATGTCTTCCCCGAAGACACAAAGAACACTTCTCAGAGGGCGCGAGGGCTTCTGGGAAGTCCCGCCGCCTTCTGGGAAGGCCTTCTCCTTCTCACTTCCCCCCCCTCGCCCGCCGCCGACTGAGGAAAGGGTCGGGACCTCTGCTGGGGCCGCGCCTTGGAAAAGTCACGTCGGCGGATGTCTGGGGACGCGGCGATGCCGAGGGCCCCGGGGGCACAGAAGCTGTCGCCGGCTGCCCCCTCACCTTCTCCCGCCTCGTCGTCCTCCTCCTCCTCCTCATTTGGCCGTCTTCCTGTTGATTACTGTCAATCGGGAACCTGGCAATCTTCATCACCCTTTGAGGGCCTTTGAAAGTGAGGACGCGATGATGATGAATCCAAGGAGCCCCCCCTCGCTCGCCGCCAGCAGACATCCAGCGTCCCGATGTGTTCCACACGCGGGCTCCTCCACCTGCCAGGGGCTGGCCGCCCCGGCCCGCCGCCCCCGACGGCCGCCGCAAGATGGTGCCCGCTCTCCCTCTCTACAATTACTCAATCTGAATACTACTCTCCTCCTTCCCCTGATGACGGGTTGGGAGTGTTCGCTCCCCCCCCCCCCCCCGCCCCGCGCATTGTTTTTTTACCCACAGGATTCCCCGGAGTTGGGTTTTGGCCTGCATTGTTTTTCAAAATGCTGCTCTCGCTGAGGCGCCGGCCTCATTTTCGGGCCCCGCTCGTTCCGAATCGTGCTCCCGCTGCAGCGCTGGCCTCATTTCCGTGCTTCCGCTCGTTCCGAATCGTGCTCCCGCTGCAGCGCTGGCGTCATTTCCCGTGCCATGCCACGGCATGCAATGCAATGCTAGGTTGCGTTCCGCTGCGCGATGCCATGCCTTCAGCTGAAGCTGTGATATGCAGTGCTTAAGTGCCACGTCGTGCTATGCCATGCTACGCTTTGATCTTCAACGCCATGCTATGCAATGTTATGTTCGGGGCCGCTGTGCGATGCCATGCTTGCGTTGCAAAGCTTTGTGATGCAAGTCTTCACTACGCCACGCCACGCCAAGCTGTGACATACTACATACTACGCTTTGCGGTGCTCTTCTACGCCATGCCATGCCGTGCTCTACAATGCATCGCGTACCCTTTCGGGATCATTGCCCTGCTCGACATCCGACTGTGCGAGTAGAGAGGGGATCTACGCCATGGTAAGGGATGGGAGGGAGGGGTAGGATGTCAGATATGACGCGAGCGCACCTAGCTTGCCTCCTCCTCCTCCTCCTCTTCCTCCTCCTCCTCCTCCTCCTCCTCGTCCCTCCTCCTCCTCCTCCTCCTCCTCCTCGTCCCTCCTCCTCCTCCTCCTCCTCCTCCTCGTCCCTCCTCCTCCTCCTCCTCCTCGTCCCTCCTCCTCGTCCCTCCTCCTCCTCCTCCTCCTCCTCCTCCTCCTCCTCCTCGTCCCTCCCCTCTTTCCCCTCGTGCAGAGTGCCGGGGGGCCGACTGTCGTTGCGCGGGACCCTGGCCCATGGGGCGGTGCGCCGCACGCCGCCTCTCTGGTCGTCTTGTGGGCCCTGGCTGCCCCGCGGGGGGGGCCTCTGCGGCCCCGGGGAGGCGAGGAGCAGTCTCGAACAGGTGCTCTGCGCGCCAGCACGAGTGGTTCAGGGGGGCAGGAAACACACAGACATAGCACACCCGACTTCCTCAACCTCCCTCCCCTCGCTGCTCGCTCCTCACGTTTCCTTGCGTCCCTCCTCTTTCCGCCCTCCCCCGTCCTTCCCCCGTCCGCCCGGGATCCGATCGTTTTGTCCCGCGGCCCGAGCACGGGCCCCAAAGGCCCGAAACCACGCACACGCACGCGCACACGCAAAAACGCACGCGCGCACGCGCACACGCGCACACGCGCACACACGCACACACGCACACCCGCACACCCGCACACCCGCACACCCGCACACCCGCAAACCCGCACACCCGCACACCCGCACACCCGCACACCCGCACACCCGCACACCCACACACCCGCGCACCCGCACACCCGCACACCCGCACACCCGCACACCCGCACACACGCACACACACACACACACGCACACACGCACAACCGCACACCCGCACGCGCACACACGCGCACACGCACACACGCGCACACGCACACGCGCACACGCACACACGAACACACGCGCACACGCACACACATTCCCTGGTTGAGCAATATACCCGAGCAAAACACTCTAATATTAAGTCGGGCCTGTCGCTCTACAGGGGGAAATCACAATATTGAACAATAGCATGGGGCCCAAGACGGCCCCAAGACGGCCCAAGAGGTCACCAAAACGGCCCAAGAGGGCCGATTTGGAGGGGGGGAGGGGGCCGGGACGAGCGATCCACGGGGCTTTTCTTGGCCCAAGAGGGCCTCAAGACGGGCCACGAAGCCCCCAAGAGGCTTCCAAGACGGCTCACGAAGGCTCCGAGACGCCAAACGACCGCTCCAAGACGCCCACGATGGCCCCAAGACGGGCCAAGAGGTCTCCAAGACGGCCTTGAGGTCCCAAATGAGCTTCCCAAGAAGGCCCAAAGAGTCTAAAATTGCTGATTTTCCAGAGTGTTTTTCGATGTTTTTTGCTTTTCCGCCTTTCTGGCTTCCCGACGCTCCAAGACGCGCGAAGAGGCCCCAAAGATAGCCCCAAGATGGCCCAAGAGTCCCCCAAGACGGCCTCCAGACGGCCCAAGACGGCCCCAAGACGGCCCAAGAGGTCCCCAAGACGGCCCAAGAGGGCCGATTTGGAGGTGGGGAGGGGTCCGGGACGAGCGATCCACGGGGCTTTTCCTGGCCCAAGAGGGCCTCAAGACGGGCCACGAAGCCCCCAAGAGGCTTCCAAGACGGCCCACGAAGGCTCCGAGACGCCAAACGACCGCTCCAAGACGCCCACGATGGCCCCAAGACGGTCCAAGAGGTCTCCAAGACGGCCTTGAGGTCCCAAATGAGCTTCCCAAGAGGGCCCCAAGAGTCTACAATTGTTGATTTTCCATGGTGTTTCTCGATGTTTTTTGCTTTTCCGCCTTTCCGGCTTCCCGACGCTCCAAGACGCGCGAAGAGGCCCCAAAGATAGCCCCAAGATGGCCCAAGACTCCCCCAAGACGGCCTCCAGACGGCCCAAGACGGCCCCAAGACGGCCCAAGAGGTCCCCAAGACGGCCCAAGAGGGCCGATTTGGAGGGGGGGGGGGTCCGGGACGAGCGATCCACGGAGCTTTTCCTGGCCCAAGAGGGCCTCAAGACGGGCCACGAAGCCCCCAAGAGGCTTCCAAGACGGCCCACGAAGGCTCCGAGACGCCAAACGACCGCTCCAAGACGCCCACGATGGCCCCAAGACGGGCCAAGAGGTCTCCAAGACGGCCTTGAGGTCCCAAATGAGCTTCCCAAGAAGGCCCAAAGAGTCTAAAATTGCTGATTTTCCAGAGTGTTTTTCGATGTTTTTTGCTTTTCCGCCTTTCCGGCTTCCCGACGCTCCAAGACGCGCGAAGAGGCCCCAAAGATAGCCCCAAGATGGCCCAAGAGTCCCCCAAGACGGCCTCCAGACGGCCCAAGACGGCCCCAAGACGGCCCAAGAGGTCCCCAAGACGGCCCAAGAGAGCCGATTTGGAGGTGGGGAGGGGTCCGGGACGAGCGATCCACGGGGCTTTTCCTGGCCCAAGAGGGCCTCAAGACGGGCCACGAAGCCCCCAAGAGGCCTCCAAGACGGCCCACGAAGGCTCCGAGACGCCAAACGACCGCTCCAAGACGCCCACGATGGCCCCAAGACGGGCCAAGAGGTCTCCAAGACGGCCCCCGAGGTCCCAAACAACCCTCCAAAGAGGGCCCCAAGAGTCTACAATTGTTGATTTTCCATGGTGTTTCTCTATGTTTTTTGCTTTTCCGCCTTTTCGGCTTCCCGACGCTCCAAGACGGCCAAAGAGGCCCCATAGACAGCCCCAAGATGGCCCAAGAGGCCCCCAAGACGGCCTCCAGACGGCCCACGACGGCCCCAACACGGCCCAAGAGGTCCCCAAGACGGCCCAAGAAGGCTCCAAGACGGCACCAATAGGGGCCCAAGAGGGCGACCAAACATGTTGAAAAGCCCCAGGGGGCCACAAGAGTGCCCCAAGAGGCCCCCAGAGGCCCTCACGAGGCCGCCCAGACGGCCCAAGGAACCACCAAGAAGCACCCCAAAGGCTCCGAAACGGCCCCCGAGTGGCTCCAAAACTCACGGTGTCGCCGTCCGCTCGGACCTCCCCGCGGAACTGCCCGAGACCCTCTGGCGGTGGCGGCGAACAGACACCAAACAAATATCACTCGCCTTTTCACCCCTTCGCAGCTTCTACTACCCCCAGATTGGCATAAACAAGGGGTCGGCGGTGTGGCGTAAGCCTAAGAATCACAATATTGAACAATAGCATGGGGACCATTTTGTTGACTGTTTCTGGCTATTTCGGAATATGTGTTAATCCGCCTGCAGGGGGGGCGCGCCCGAGCTAACTCTAATGCCGCGAGCGAGGAAGCCGCGCCATGAGGGCACACTGAGTGTGAGGCGAATGGTAGATCGGCCAGTGAAAACGTGTATTCCTAGCGATGCTTGGGAACGCTGACAGGCGGGACAGGGGTTAGAACGCGGCCATGTGTTTCCTGGGCCCCCCCAGAAGACTCGGGAAACTTCTCAGTCAAGGCGCGATGGCTTCTGAGAGGCCCCGCCGCCTTTTGAGACGGCCTTGCCATTCCCACTTCCCCCCCTCGTTTGCCGCCGAGCCCGGGGGGCCATATCGCAGTGCATCTGGTTTGTCCCCCCCACCACCACTCGCCGCTCGCCCCCCATCCTCTTCCGCTCGAAGATCGACGGAACACCAGATCGCAACGCGCCCTGTGGTGAGATCTTCCAAGGGCACTGCGCGCGCGCCCCCCTCGCTCGCCTCCGCCGCGCGCCTAGCCGGCGAGAGCGCATCGCTCGACGTCGGCCGATTTCTGGCGGCTGGCGGCAGTCCACCTTGAGACCGCCCGCGCGAAAGTCGCTGCCGCGATGGCGCTGCGGCGACACTGGGGTGCCTGAGCCCGCGGGTCCTGTTCGGCTCGGGTATTGTTCTGCAAGGCTCTCTCGCTCCTCCCGGCCCCTCTCCGTGCTCGTGGACCCAGCCTCTGGCGTGCAAACACACGCGCGCGCCCGCGCGCGCAAGCGTGCGTACATCATCGCACATGGGCGCCCACATCCGCGCGCGCACGCACGCACGCCCGCACGCGCGCGCGCCAGACACGCCGCGCACGCCACGCACGCCACGCGCGCCACGCACGCCGCGCACGCCACGCACGCCACGCACGCCACGCACGACCGCGCTCGCGCGCCCGCGCGCCCGCCCGCCCGCCCGCCCGCCCGCCCGCCCGCCCACGCACGCACCACGCGCACACACACACACACACACACGCACACACACACGCACACGCACACACACACACACACACACACACACTCTCTGAAGCGCAGATTATAGCTAGACTCGCGATAACCACCACTGTGATGCTCAAGACAGCCTTCCACGAGCAGCTCCAGTCCCGCGCCGGGATGCCGTGGGCGAAGTTCGTGGATAGACAAGGGCAAGCGCCGATCATCATAATCAGACGTGTTTTTCCGTGCGAGACAACGTAATCACATGATGTGTGAGCATGTCCAGGCCCACGCACGCGCGCGGCCGTTGCGCGGCCTTGAGCGCCAGCCTGTACCTGAACAGCTCTGGGCGGAGAGAGGCGTGCATCAGGGGCCTGGGCGCGCGATCTGGCATGGCGATAGCCCCCGCGCGCGGGGCAAGACGGCAAAATGCGCGAGCGAACTCTAGGAATCACTGATAAAACACGCGCGCACACGCGCGCATAAGCCGCCCCAAACATTGCAGGGCGGGTCAATGAGCAGGAAAAGCCTGGAAGCCCAAGGCTAAAGCCGAATCATGCACCAGGGCGCGCCGCCAGAGGGGTCCGAGGTGCCCTCGCAGAAGCCCATCGCACAAAGGCTCAGGTCCCTCAAAAGAAAAAAAGAAAACCCTGCAACTACCAGAACCAAAGGGCCAAGGCGCTCAGTAATACCACTTGTTGCGTGGATGAGCGTGCACATGCGCCCCGAATCTTGCTGCCCAACTATCGCGCGATAGAACGTGTGGCCTGAGATTGTCACCGCCATGCAAAGACGTAGTGCCAAAAGCCGCTGGCTCGGGATGAGAAAGAGGCCGCATCTTAGATTGACAGCATGTACACGGTACCTGCCCACAAAGAGCTAACTGCCATGCGCGTGTCCCAGGCGACAGCAGTGTCCATGGGAGTGGGGAAGGGCGACGAGAGCACATGTGAATCCGAAAGTGCAGCTGCTGCCATCGGCGCTGCCGCTCCCAGGCGAGATTGAAGCTCGCTGCGACGGTCCGAAAACAGCTGTGGGCAACCAACCAGCTGCGATCGCAGGCGCTGAAGACATTATGGCGGCGATGGTGCGCTCGCAAGCAGAGTCCGCCACCGCGCGCATCTGTTCTACAAACAGGCCCGCCTGGCAGGCGCTCCGCGCACAGAGGCGACGCGCGCAGATAATGAAGCAGGGGATTTAAATCCGGGTGTGCTTAGGTAGCGTCCAAGCATGACAGGCGCGATCGGTCGGGTCCGTCCCTGATGGCTTAGCACCCTGCATATGGTCCACAGTGGTCGTCTTGATCGGTGCGGGTGTCGGCCGACAGGTGAGCTGTATTGTCTGCGTAGCATCCCCGTGCCACGGAACCGCCACCCGCTATGTGGCTGTAGATCAGCTCGCCAACATCCTTGTAGCCTGGAGCCGTCTTGGTGGTCTCGGGCGAGGCTCCGCGCGAGATGACCTTGGTCTTCCATCGGGCAAGGCCCTTGCAGTGCTTGGTGTGCCCCCACCACTCGCTGTAGGTGATCCGGGTTCCTGGCGGCTCTTGGAGGGTGGCGGCTAACTCCTGTTTGTCACTGCGGTTCGAGCCAACGCTCATGATGCCGATCAGCTCCGAGTGGGTCTCGAAGTCGACGAGAAATCGCGCGTGGGGGTTTCGCTCGGGTCGGATTTGATTGGGGTGGTGGCGGCGCAGCCGCCTGGGCCGGGGCTGCCGGAGTCGCGGCCGATCGCGAGGGGCTAGCGCAGCCGCCGCTCTTGGGCGAGCGATCCCATGGGGCTGGCTCTTGGCGCCCCATCGGGGAGGGCGCGGATGGCATTCGCGTCGTCAGCGGTGCCCTCGGTGGCGCGCTGGAGCTCGTCTAACTGGCGTCCGTGGGTCTCGACAGTCTGAGAGGCGCCATGGAGGTCTGCGCGAAGACGGCGTACGACGCGGCTCTTCCCGATGGCATGCTCAAGGGTGTCATGGTTGCCAGTGCAATTGGGGGGCCGCCGACGACGGTCGAGAGACGCTCAACCGTCGCGCGCAGGCGGCTGCCACCGCTAGGGTGGTTGCCCTGCTGGTCGCGCTCGGGTGTCTCGAGGGCGGCAACCGCCGCTTCGGCCATCTCTCGAGCTGACGGTGTGGGAACTGTCGACGTAGATCCTGGAGCAGGAAGGGTCTGCTGGGTCTGCTGCTGCTGCGCCTGCTGCTGCTGCTGCGCCAGCGTTGCGCCGAGATTGCTCTCGTGGCCCCCAGCGCCGTGACTTGGCACGCGAGGCCGTTCATCTGCCCCAGCAAATCGCAGAAGCCACCTCCCTGCGATGCCGCCGGCTGGGCGTAGCTACCGTCATAAGGGCAGCCGTGGCGAGGGGCGGGTCCACAAACGAAGCCGTTTCCACAGCCCTTGGGGCCGCCGTAGTTGCCCCGGCCCGGAGGTCGACCGCCGCCGCAGCCAAACGTCGACATACTTCGCTGAGGCAACGTCGAAGGTGTTGGGGCAACTAGTGCTGACATTCTACTGCACTCCTGATCAAGCTGAGCCAAAATCAGTCTTCGCTGTGTTACAGGGCGTTTGCCGGCACGGGTCACCGGGGCCAGGCGCGCTTGTACCAGGTCGAGGCGCGGCCCTGGAGGAAAAGATCATGCCCGCAACTTCTTCATGATATTTGGTGGGCAGCCAAGCCGAAGAAAATCATGACGTGCCAATGCGTGTCAGATCCATCCAGTTGTCCATAGTTAGGTCATGTGCTTCCCACCGATGTAGACGTCGCCTAAGTCCCCCCCGTAGTTGGCCTGGCGTGCGTGCAGATATGGCGCCAAAGAAGGGAGGGGGGGACTTCTTTCTGCAGCGCTTGGTGTCGCCCGCGAGCGAGCGCGCGAGGCGCCGCCCCCCGTGGATTCATCGCTGGGGCGCCCGGCGTGCCAGATTATTTCGGTTTTGGTTTTGGTTTTTCGTCGGGAAAAAAACCCCTGGGGCTTCGGCCCGCCCCGCCGGCACGGAATAAGGCACCGTGAACTGCCCGAGTCGGGGACTCAGGCGAGACCGGGACTTCTCTCTGTAGTGCTTGCAGTGCTTGGTCTCGCCCGGGCGAATCGCGGGCGCGCGCGCCCGTGCGCGAGATGCACAGGTCAACCTCCAGATTCGACGCGACAGCCGCCCCGCAGTCCAAGGGCCTGCTCTCGGGCTCGGCGTTGGAGTCAGCAATGCCGGAATGCACCTCTGACATAACAAGAGAAAGGCAGCCGTGGCAATCCATATTGGAAAATAACAAAACAACATCACATACCGTCCGTCCAGAACAACTCTTTCCGCCGGGTAGGCCATGCACAAACGCGACGCCATTCCTGCTATCTGAGGACAACATTAATACAGCACTCGATAGAGGCCCGCCAATGGCGGCCCCCCGCTTTTGTTCCAGACATATGTTTCCCACTCGAAAATGCCGCATACTCGTGAAACCTGCGAGGGTTCACTTGAGGCTGCTAGAAATAAGACGCGATGCCAGAGACGAGCCTCTGCGCGTGCACATAGGCGGCAGTGGGAACGACGCGCGCCAAACACACTGACGGTACGACGCTTGAAGATCTTGTCCAATCGTGTGAATATGCGGTCCAAGCAACTCCAGATGAGAGGGGGTGGAGGTCCTCGCGCGCTTGTCCAGCGACCGCCGCGATCGCGCCTGGCCCCGTCCGTCGCCCCCCCGCATCTCGCGCAGCAGCCTGAAAAGGAAGGCGGGGGCAGAGTCTGAGCTTCCTTCGCCAGACGGGGAACGGCCGCACCTGGAGAACCGAAGCTCCAACCTGGCCGCGCAAGATCACACAACTATCGCAATGCACGTCCAATAAGTCTGTATCTGTCCAGATGGGGCATCAATGAAGCTGCGTCTGTTACGCGCGCACGGACGCCCAGGGTCTTTGCATTGATGTCGGCCTTCGGGGGGGCATGCCACATCGCCTCGCCAGCGTGTTCACTTGATGGTAGAGTAGATGCAGGGTGCGCTATAGCGTCTGAACGCTCCTTGAGACCGCCCCCGAAAGTTTTTGCAACCGATGTATCATGCAAGAAGCGATAAAGCATGAGGGTGCAAGATCGGAGCAGGGCAGCGACGCCATCGCGCATGCGCATGGCAAAGTAGGGGCATCCGCCTGACCACCTGGAGCATCGGGTCGAACAACCAGAGCGCGTTGGGATCCTTCCCTTCCACCGAGCAAGAGACGCGAGTTCGGCAATCTTCGAGAACCGACGCCCGGCGTGCGGGGCCCCGTGCGTCGCCCATTCCGATAGTCGAGGTCTCTTTTTCCGTGCAACTCGCCCGGTTCACCGTCGCGGCCCGGGGCCCGACGGCGGCTGGGAGGCCGGCCAGGTCGACGCCTGCGCGCCTCAGCCACTGGACAAAAGCAATGCGGATGTCCACGCCTGTGCGCAATGATGGAATAGCTGCGCGGCCGTTGACTGTCGCTCTATGCATGTCCTCGCCTTTCGACGCGCAGTTCAAATCCTTAACTGTCAGCTCGTCGAGCTTGCCGAAATCAAACTGCTCGAGATAACCTCCTCAATATGCAAACTTTTTTATATGAGAAAGTTCGGGATGGGTTCCACTACGACGCGCGCAGCACGTTGAAACATCTGGTGTCAGGATGGTCTCTCCCCGCTGACTAGGTCGGCAACACTCGGGCCCAGGGGCGGGCCGGCGGAAGCTGCGCAGCAGGATCCGATGGCGAGTGCGAGGGGTCCTGGGGGGGGGGAAGGCGTAGAGCTTGTAAGTATGTGCGCACAGTGCCTTGAACGCGCGGCCGGTCGTGGCGGCGTGGAAGTAGCGCGCGCAAGTGCCAAAACACACGCGGCCATGTGGGCGCCGCGCACGTGCAAGGGCCCATGCAGCAACTTTTGGGCGCGCAGCATGCCTTCTAACCAACAGCAGCGAGCATCGCGGGTCGAGGATGTTGGAGGGGTCCACATGCGAGGCCAGCCTCGAGAGCTCTCTGGAGGAAAAAATCATACACTTCACCGGAACTGCACCCCAAGATGCGTTGCCAGGACTTCCGGAGGTGCATGTGGCGTCGTTGTCCCAAATACTGCTTGCAATGCTTGTCCAACTGTGCCTGAGCGCAGAGATCTCGCCGGCCCGGGAACGCAGGCGGGGTCTCGGGGGGGCGACGCCGAGCAGCGCGCCCCCTTCGGGGGCGTGAAGGGCGCGGGTAGAGGTCTTCTCCCCCAGCCCCTCGGCGTCCTGGGCCTCTAGGAATCTGCGCAGGCACTGCCGGGTGATCGGCGCGAGGTCGGCAGAAGGCGACGCGGGCGCTCTCGACGTTGAAGGCCTCGGACGACGCCATGACATCAATCACGAAACAGACTGCACATGTGTCACAACCTCGGAACATGCAACGATATCGGTGAGGATCAGGGCGCGGCCGCCCGTTTCGGGCGCATTCGAGACGGCGGAGGCGTTCTTGAAAACGACACAGGGCGCCCGCTCGCATGGCCAACGCACGTGAAAGAAAACACTCCTTGCCCACTGCACAGGCTAATCGGTGCCAAATTGGCATCGAGAAAAAAAGTCTCGATTGCGTGAGAGGCCGGCGCCGAAACCACGCCGTTACTGATACTCGGGAACATCAAAAGTTGAAGGGTCCGGTGAAATCTCGCGGCGCCGCGGTAGGGAAACGCTTTTTCCACGCGTGGGGAAATCGAACGACAATGCCTATGTGCTTTCTGCTGCTAACGACGAATTGCGGCCCGCGTGGCGCGGGTCCGTAGCAGGCTCGGGCACAATGCGACTGTGGAAAAGTTCTGGAGGAAGTCCGTTCCCAGGGCAAGGGCAGAGAGACGTAGCGCTGCGAGCATGTATGTCTGGATGGTAACAAGGCTGGTAAGGGAGTTCGGCGGCGGCGCGTTTTGCAATTAGAATCCAGAAGGTAACTGAATGAAGGGTACGAAGATGAACAGGCACGCGATAGTTTGTTTCTAGTGTCTCGGTCAGTGGCAATGAACCGTTCCAGCTGCTGATGCACGCAATCTGCCGTCGTAGACCCAAGGTAATTGCACGGCCAGGCACTCCTTTGTTTACGGGAATGTGATGGTCAAGGAAGTGTCGTGCCATTATATCCCCTTTTTCCTTAACAGCGCCGTGGGCTCCAGACGTAGGTCTGAGATCGCGTCTGCGGTACAGAGCTCCTTTCGGGAATCCCCTTCCACTCCGACGCGAACGCACTCTGAAGTGCATGTTATAGCTAAACTCGTGATGGCCACTTCTGCGATGCTGAAGACAACCTTCCACGAGCAGCTCCAGTCCCAAGCCAGGATGCCATGAACGATGCTCGTGAACAGACAAAAACAAATGACGATTCTCATACTCAGGCAAGCTTCTCCGCACGAGAAAACGTAAGTACATGATATGTCATCATGTCCAGACCCACATATGTGTGCGGACGCACGCGGCCGTGCTGCGCTGTGATGTGTCGCAGCGTGGCATCCGGAACCGCCGTCTCCGTGTCGGAAACTCTGGCCCTGGCCCCCGATTAGTCGTCCTCCTCGTCCTCTCCCTCCCCTCCCCGTGCCCCTCCTGCCCTGCCTCGCCTCCCCCCCGTCGCCGTTGATGGCATGGCCGCGGCTGGCGGGTTGACCTCTTCGTGGCCCCCCTCGCCATCCTCCCCTTCTACACACGCGCACACGTGTGGCTCAATCGC
>CAUYUJ010014794.1:252500-257500 GCA_963575745.1 Prorocentrum cordatum
TCAAGGACACGATACCCTCCACCGGCGAAACAGAAAACCATTCAAAGGTATCCCCTTCAAGCATGCACAAGACTTTCCAACAAACACGAAGAACACAATGGTGTCCTTCCCGAGCCGACATCGATCCTACACCTCGGTCCGACAACACCCATCGGTCGGAAGAAGCAGCAGGGCGCTGAAAATAAATTGGGAGTCCGCCCGCCCCCTGAAGAGGAGGGGAAAGGTGAAGCCACTCGATCGTTGAAGTAGGAAGGTGCTTAAAATTTTTGGAATCTGGGACTCCAAAAATACATACTTTCAACGACCGATGTCACTGCACCGACTTTGCAGGCGTGCTGCAGCGGATGTTTGCGTTGATTTTCTGTCAACCCCGAAACGGCGAGTAAAAAACGCAGTGGATTTCGCGCGGATTCTGTTTAGCCTTCATCCCTGGCCAACAACAAGCCGCACGAACTTCACCTCGAAATCCGAAAGGAAATTCTCCAGGACACTCCTGTCCCATCCTGTCGTTTTCCGAACGAACCCCGCTCCGCGATGTTGGCGCCATGACCGATGGGTATTCCCTCCCAAAATTGCCCTTGAAAATCGGCGTGACCCTCTCACTTCGGCGGCGCCTCTGGCGCTGCCCCCTGGGCACTCCGCGAACGCCGGGGGGAAGGAAGGGGCCCAGCCCCAAGGCAAGCCACCCGTGTGCACCCCGAAAATTTTTCCTGTGCAACTTTTAACGGGGCCCAGAAACACCCACACACACACACACCACACACACGCACCCACGCAGCCACACACACACACACACACGCACACACGCCCGCACGCACGCACGCACGCACGCACGCACGCACGCACGCACACACACAGACACACACACATACACACACACGCACACACACACACACGCAAACACACACACGCACACACACGCACACACACGCAGACACAACACATTCACACACAACACGCACACACACACACACACACACGCACACACACGCACACACGCACACACGCACACGCACACACACATAAATAAACACCAGTCCCAACATTCCCCCCCTCATTCTCGATCTTTTATGGGATTTCGTCTTTCCACCCAATTCCCATGCATATATATATATATATACACACATATATATATACATCATCCCTCCATCGTCCAAAAAACCTGGCCAGAGCTCAAGCACCCTCAACCCTGAGACGGTCCCCGACGCGGTGACATACACTCTATTTTCCAGGCCCTGAAGGTGTCTACATTCAGAGAGCAGCGAGGGGCGGCAGCGCGAGTGCGATCCCCGAGGCGCGATCCCCTCAAGGTCGCAGGATCCTGCACAATCCTCAACCGCTGCAGGCGGTCCAACAGCTCAGACTAAAATTATAAGGGCGGGTTTAGGCGGGAGAGCTTGAGCAAGAGCGGTGCTGGAATGGACGGCCAGGCAGAAGAAGGGACGCGGGGGGGATAAAGACAATTTACAAACATACATTATCATCCCTCCATCGTCCAAAAAACCTGGCCAGAGCTCAAGCACCTCAACCCTGAGACGGTCCCCGACGCGGTGACATACACGATGTTCCAGGCCCCGAAGGTGTCCACATTCAGAGAGCAGCGAGGGGCGGCAGCACGAGCGCGATCCCCGAGGCGCGATCCACTCAAGGTCGCAGGACCCTGCACAATCCTACTCTCCTACTCTGTTAAAATCGCGAGTCCCCTTCTTCATGGAGTGGGTGGGAGGGTTCCGAAAAAAGTTTTCGCTTAGGCCTTCTACGAACAGGTTTAAAGTCGCGCACTGCTGCGCTGGTCTCCTGGGGGCCCTTCCCGAGAGACAGGTGGACGCAATCACCTCGATGGCTCCCGGGGTCCACGCGTGCCAGATATTTCAGATGTCCGGCAGAGACGACGAGGTGGGACAGGCTGGCGACCTAAGGAGCTTGTAAAAAAATCTTGCGTGGCGCACTCCAAAACTCCAGTCCTAACTCACTTTGCCGGGGAGTCAGACTGGCGCGAGCCTCTACTATCTTGTGCGTTTTTGTGTAGCGCTGCACAGACGAGAGCGACGCCCAACGTCCACGGCGCCTGCAGCTCTCGAGCGCCCCGCCGTGCGCCACGAACTCCCCGGCAGCCGTGTGCCGCATGTTGCGCGGCGTGCCGAGGTGGCTCAGACCGAGCCTCATCATACTGATCATCCACTGCCGTCGATACTCCGAGACACTCAAAGGAAAGACCACATCGCCCGAGTCGCAGCCCTCGGTGAGTCCTCGGAGCAGTGCCGCAGTCGTAGGCGATCCCACGTTCAGGCCCTGGTTCGAGCCCGTATTCACCTCTTCTCCTCGTCGGCGATCTCCAAACACAACTGCCAGATCTTCGCCATCAAAGGCCAGGTTCTCCACTCTCAGCGAGGCCCAGTCTTGTTCACGGCAGAAGGTGTCGACCGTGAAAGACGACGCAAGCTGACATCACCTTTCCTCTCTCCAGCAAGTCGGAGACCAGGAGACCCACAACCTCGCGACAGAAACTCCCACCGTCTTGTGACATCTTGAACGCCTGCCAGGCTGACAGGGCTCGCGATGAGAGGGGCAAGTCGCGCCTGTGCTCAGGGAAGATGTGAACGAAGCCCGACAACAAGTGGCCGCCATGAATGTGCGACAGCCTCTTGGAATAGCACAGATATGACATGTACGCAGCAAATGCTCGATCTCGTTCCTCATGTGTCTCAAAAGGTACTCCGTGCTGGCGCACATCTTTCAGCAACATATGCGCCCACTTCGCGTAGATCCTGTTGGTGCTGTCGGTGACCTTATGCACTCTCAACTTGTTCACCAGCAGCTCGAGGTCATAGAAGGGGTAGTCACTGTGGCGATCCCAAGCCCGTGACCCCCTCTTGCGCAAGGGCGCGAAGGAGGACGCAAGCTTGGGCAACTCGAAATGTCGTTCTTCACCTGCCGGCTCCGCGCTCGGGGGGTCCGCCTTACGTCCGGCCTCCACCTGCGGCACCGTCGTGAGCATCACAATCCAGACTACCAATGGTGGCCTGTTCGCTGGCGGTGCCCTGGAAGCCTCTGGAGTCGCGCCTTCACCGTCCGCGGCAATCCGCGCGCCTGGGCCTTCCCCTTCTTGATCGTGTCCAGGTCGGGCCCCAGCGCGGCTCCTCGTGAGGGGCCGTCCGCTACGTTCCGCTCGGAGCTGACCCAGCGGAACTTGGGGCGGATCCCCAGCACCAACTGGATGATCCCACTCACTCTTGCCTGCCGCATCAGTGGCCAGGACGACGAGCGCCCCTTGCTCAGGCAGCCCATCGTCACCAGGCTGCCGGTGACCACGGCGACTTTCTGGTGCCAATTCCTCCGACAACGGGCTAGACGCCGCAGCACCATCACCACCGTCCTGCACTCCAGCACGTTCTGGTGCTCCTCGCGATCCCAGGTGCCCGAGACCACCGGGTGCCAGCGATCCACGCGCGCCACTGAGTCGGGCACGTCCTCGGCCAGCGCCAGCCCTCTCGCTCCTAGCAGCAGGGGCCTCTCGGCCCTCGGCACCGCCCCAGGTCTGGCCATCAGCAGCGCTCTGGGCGCCACCAACCCCGCATACTCCTCGCACAGCTCGTCGGGTCGGGGTAGGAGCGCGCCACCTTGGTCCAACGCCAGCCCACCTTGCCCGCATACTCCGGAATGCCTTTCGGCACGCCTCCCCTCAACGACCGACGAGGCCGCCCAGTGCGCGAACAGCAGCTCGCACGTCCATGGCGTCGCCGACCGAGCGCCGTCAACTCCGCAACGTTGGTGAGCACCCTGGTCGGCTTCCTCCACTCGGTCCCGAACATGCAGAAGTCCAGGTAGATCAGGTGCACGCCCTCCGACTCCATCACGTTCTTCAGCGGCGGGAACATCCAACACATCGACGAGGCGGGGTTCTCCATGCTGAACCCCACGTCCCGCTTGATGCACTCCAGCATCACCTCCACCGCTATCATCATCAAGTAGGTGCCGTTGTCCGCCTGCTCCCGCTCGGCCTCGCAGAGACCCGAGATGCCCCAGATCTCCGTCGCGCTCCGCAGCTTGGGCGCGCGCGCCCGTGACCACGTAGCGCAGGGCGGGGCCAGATGCACGAGCCAGTAGACGCCCCTGGCCAGGTCGACGAAGAGCCTCCCCAGGTTCGCCAAGTCCCCCCAGGTCGTAGCGGGCCCCCTGCTCGATCTCCCAGGGCTCCACCCAGCTCAGGCGAGCTCGCCCGATGGCCCCCGACAGACGAGCTGAACCAGCGAACAGCTCGCAAAAGACAGGGGCCCCTTCTCGAGCATCGCGCGCATGCTTCCCCCTCGCCTGATGCTGCCAGGTCGGGGTGACGTGGTCGAGCTCGCCCTCCTCCACTCCCGAGTAGGCCTCGTGAAGCTGCGTCGGCCATCCCTGCTCGTCGCCCGCCTCGCAGAGGGCCCTCATCTCGTTCACGTCCGAGCGGCTCGCCACAATGCCGAAACCAAGGTGGCTCGCGTCCGTCATGAAGATCCACTCGTGCCACTCGGACCCCGGGAAGGCCCCGTAATAGACCGACAAGGAGACCATGCCAAAGAACTCGTCGAGGACCTCGTCCCACAAAAGGGGCCTCCTGCTCGCCTCGGTACTCCTGGGTCCACCTGTAGACATGGTGGGGCGCACTCATGCCCCCCCCCGCGCAGGTGAAGATCCACGCCCAAAGACCCATCAGCGATTCGACCGCCGTGGGGACGGCCCGGTCCTGCTTCAGCAGCGCCTCCGTAGCCGGCACCGCCACGCGGATCTTCTCCTCCACCACCTGCAAGACCTTGCTGCCCGCATCCAGGGTGGCCCCCAGCGAGCGCTCGAGGCCCCGCCCGACGTCCTCCTTGTGAGCCGACAGCCCGACCGCCTCCAGGGCCCGTCTGGCCCTCGCTCCGCCCTTCTTCACCTGGAGCTCCTCCACCGCGGTGCCCTTTGGCTCGAGACGGAACCCTGCGCAGTCGTCGATGAAGACCCAGTGCAAGAGCGACTCGCGA
>CAUYUJ010014794.1:262500-285000 GCA_963575745.1 Prorocentrum cordatum
CTACTACTACTACTACTACTACTACTACTACTACTACTACTACTACTACTACTACTACTACCACCTACTATGCCCTACTACACCAACGACAACTACTACTACTATCACTACTTCTACTGATACTAGTACCACTACTACTAATACTTCTTTTATTACGACTAAAGTTACTATTGCTCGTACTTCTACTGCTGCCACTACCGCGCCTGCCATTGCCAACACCACTGTGACCAGTTTCAGCACTCCTAAATCTACGACTTCAACTGCCAGTGCTGCTACTGCTACAAACTATTGCTGAAGTGTTTGTCACTGCTTCGGCTGCTATTGCTGCTGATGATGCAATTACATCTGAGAGCTCTTGTTTTGCCGCAGTGCTACTACTCTTGATACTATTACGCTCCCAACTACGATGGCGACAACGCCTGCCAATGCAACATTAGTGATAGTGGTAATGATACAAATGGTACTCCTGCTCCTGATGTTGCTCCTGTTGCGACTACGATTGCGACTGCGACTACGAACGGTGCTGCTACTGCTTCAACTGCTGCTACGACTACCGCTGTTGCTGTTACTCCCACTCCTGCCGCTGATGCTGGCACTGCTGTAGCTGTTGTAATGCTGCTGAAAACGGTGCTGCTTCCGTTAAGGAGCTACCCCCGCACATCTACGACCATTACTCCGTCAGTGCTACTGATGTATATACGTACAACATGTGCTTTCAACCTTTCCTCGCCACACTGCTTGCGCTTCGCCTCGTTTTCCTTCCCAGTTACCCGCGCTGCTCACGACTTCAGTAGTCCATCTGCTGCTGCTGCTGCTGCTACTGCTGCTGCTGCTGCTGCTGCTCATCTTTCTCGGGAGGGGCCGAGACTGAGACCTGTAGCTGCTGTCCTCGGTCTCTCCTGCTGTGCCCGCCGCCAGGCGTGTCGCCTGGAGGCACGAAGAAGAAAGCAAGCCATAAACACAAACTTTTGGCGCGCCGCGCGGATTTCTTGGATCTGCGCTGGACCCCTCGCCCTGGCGCGCGGAGCGCACCAGGAGCGGCGCCGGAGGCGCCGCCGGGAGGGGTCCAGCGCGGATATCCGAGAAATCCGCGCGGAGCGCGAAATTTTTATTTTTATGCCATGAATGATCGATCCAAGAAATCCGCGCGGCGCGCCAAACGTTTATATTTACGGCGTGTTTTCTTCTTCGAGCGACGGGCCATTGCCGCGCGGCTCTCGAACAGCCCTTGCCGTTCGGCAGGGCGCTGCAGCTGCCGCGCGCACGGGAGGGGAGGCGGACCAGCGGCGAAAAGGAGCGGCACGCGGAGGCTGCCCGCAGGCACGCCGCGGGAGGGCCGCGGGCGGGCGACTGGCGGCTTACTCCGGGCGCTGCTGCTTCTTCTTGTCCTGCTCGGGCGGGTGGTAATGGGGGGTGACCCAAATGGGGGGTGAAGAACAAGACCCTGAAGGGGCCCCAGCCGACAGAGGCCCCAAATGGCCCCATTATAGGGCCCTTTTCTTCACCCCCCATGTGGGTCCACCCCCCATGACCACCCGCCCGACCTGCTTCATCTTCTCCTGCAGCTTCTGCAGGCCTGGCATGGACAGCTTGCAGCTGCCGCACAGCATGCTCGCGGCCTCGTTCTCCGGGATGGCCTGGACCAGCTGCTTCCAGGCCGGCCGAGGCACCTGCCCCTCGAAGATCTTGAGGCACTGTCTGGTGACCTGGCCCTTCTTCACGTTCCCTGGGGTCAGCTTCACCCGATGCTAGAGGAAGAAACGACGGCGTACGCATCATTTTTGGAGCACCCGTGCGGATTTCCTGGATCTGCGCTGGGCCTCCCTCACTGAAGGGGCCCTGGGACACACAAATTAATACACACAAATTACCGGACTCCCCATATTTCCCAATATTTTCTCGGTTTTTGCCTTTCCCCCCACTTCCCATATTTTCCTGGGGATCGACGATGAATTGTGTCTGTGAGTTTTTTCCCCTCCTGACTCGCTGGCGCGCGGATCGCGCCATGATTGGGGCGGCCCCGGAGGGCCCCTCTGGCGGCGCGCCCTCCGCGCCAGGGAGGGGGGGCCCAGCGCAGATCTGGGCAGTTCGCGCGGAGCCCCGAACATGTATGCGTGAGTCGTGGTTTCTTCGTCGAGGATGCGTGTACGGCCCGCTCAGCGCGCTGTACGGCGCGACCATCGGCAGGATGTACAGGACCTCGTCCTCGGAGCACCGCTTGCCCGATCCGTATCGTCACTGGCTTGGCATGTGATGATTGAATCCGCCGACCCCGTTTGGAGAACCGACAGCGATCACACAAGAGACGAAACGCGAACCCGCACACGTGGAGGCACAACTCATCCAGGACACCCCGCAGAATGACACTGGGCACTGCACAGGAAAACAACAAAAACACAACAGCACAAACACGGCCGGGCATGCGCCCCAAACGTCCCCCCCAAAATGCCCGCAAGGCCCAGCAACCCAGATGGCCCCAGAATGGCTGCAGAGACACCCGAAGCCCCCCCTGGCCAATTGCATCCGCATGGCGGGCGCGCGGGCTGACCGAACACAACGCGACACCAAACAACAGAGAAAAAACAGTCGCAGACAGCTGCCAGACCCTGACAAGAGATGGCGCCCTGCCGGACAACGACACGCCAAACACAATCCCGAATGATGAGGGGTCGGTGGATGTGGCGCAAGCCTGAAGAATCGTCACTGGCTTGGCTCGGCACTGGCTGATTTAAGCCCCCCTGGATGGGGATACAGGCTGTTCCCTGCGGGCTTCGAATGAGTGCATCCCCAATCGAGATGGTGGGAGGGTGGGGCTCGGAATAGGGATGGGAATAGGGATCGGCTAAACGACACTTGTCCTCCGCGTCTGGCTGCCCCGTGAGCAGGTCCAGCTGCGCCTGCTGGCCCAGCAGCTCCGCGGAGTCGCCGTCCGCGTCCCAACCAGGCCGCTGGGCCTCCGCCGGCGGCTGCGGCTGCTGCGGCTGGCCTCTCCCTCGCGGGGGGACAGGAAGCGGCATCAACACAAACTTCTGGAAGTCCGTTCGGGTTTCGTGAGTCGTCGCTGGAATCAGGTCAGGCATGTCCCCCTGCAGGGGGATTTTGCATGACAAATCAAACAGAACCCAACAAATGCTCAAACATAATCAAACAATGGTTGAAAAATAGTCTCCAGACTATGTTTTGACTGTTTTTTTTATTTCCCTCCTGTAGAAGGACACGCCCGACTTCACGCTGGAAGCCAGGGCAGCGCCAAGGGCAGCACCAGAGTCGCCGGCAAAAGGCGGGGCTCAGGCCCCGAAAAATCCGGGCGGACCTCCGAAAGGTTCCTAAGAGGCCTTCCAGATGGGGTCAGGGCAGCGGGCCTGTCCCCCTACAGGCAGATTTTGGGCAAAAAAACAAATAGTCAAACAATACTCCAAAATTGTCAAACGCAGTCCGAAAAATTCGTCCCCACTATTTTTCACTATTTTCGAATATTCCTCCCGTAGAGGGACAGGCCCGACGTAAGGGTAGATGGGGTCGGAGGGTCGCGCCGTCGAAGAATTACTGATGCATCGGCGACGTCGGCGATGCATCGGCGCTGTCGGCGTGGAGAGCATCGGGTTCCACGTAGAGCCGCATCGTCGGTACATCGGCGATGCGGCGCGACCCTTCGTCCCCCTCTACTCTGCACCCCCTCTGGGAGCGCTAGTGAGGGTGACCCTGAGCGGGTGAGCATTCGTGCGCAGCTTTAGGGGGGCACATGGGGCCCAGACCCAAGCGCGCAAACTGCTGCTGTCGCATCTGTTTCGGCGATGGGGACGCCAGCGGGCCCGCCCAAAAGGTCACTCCATCGAAGGGCCACTCTCACATGTACAGAGGTAGACAGATCGGCATGAACATCAACTTTTGCAGGTCCGCGCGGATATCTTGGATCTGCGCCGACCCCTCCTCCCTGGCGCGCGGAGCGCGCCAGGAACGGCGCCAGAGGTGCCGCCAACAGGCCTCGGCAACGATCCGAGAAATCTGGGCGGACCTCCGAGAATGTATGTTTATATTTGTGCTCGTTCCCTTATCTGCAGCCCTTGGCGGAGGCGCCGCCAGGGTTAGGCAGGGCGTGTCCTCCTACAGGCAGATGGTGGACGACACATTACCAATACCACCAAAATGCTCAAAACATACAATAACAACTAAACGAATCGTCCCCATAGTATTGTGTTCGTGTGTGTGTGTGAATATTTTGGAATAATCCTCCTGTAGAGGGACAGGCCCGACTTGACGCCCAGGGGCTCCAGCGCAGATCCAAGAAATGCGCGAGGAACTTCGATGGTTCATGGTGATGCCGATTGTTCCCTCTTCTAGAGGCCTCGTAGATGGGGTCGGAGTAGATGGGGTCGGAGGATCCCGCCGCATCGCCGATACATCGGCGATACATTGCTGATGTATCGGCGATGCATCGGCCATGCATCGGCGACGCCAGCGTGGAGAATACTGGGCTCCACATCGAGCCGCATCGCCGGTGCATCGACGATACGGCGCGATCCTCCGACCCCACCCTGCTCCGACCCCACCTGGGAGGCCCAGATCTTCCGACGAGCGACGACAAGAGATTGGGCCTTGCGCTAGGCGGCACGGCGGCCTTCCGCCGCGGCCTGGGCGCGCCGCCGGCGCGGCACACCGCAGGGGGAAGGAGGGCGCTCTCGCGCGACCTTGCGCGGGCAGCTTGCGCGCGAATGTCGGCTCGGGGATCTTCTGACCCAGGTCAATCCAGACCCAGGTCAGTCAGGTCTTGCAGAATCTTGTAAGATGCTGCGAGATCCTGCACCCAAACCGGGGTCAATGCGAAGGGTCCCGCAAAAGATCCTGCAGGATCCTGCACCCAAACCCGGGTCAGTGCGACCCTGGCCCTGCAGGATCCTGCAAGATCTGGCGCTCTGGCTGACTCCCGTTTGCATTGACCCCCGCCCGTCTCGAGGCTCCCTATCGGGGAAGACGCCCCCGGGTCCTTTCCGGCGCTCCAGTGTGGTCGGGAAGAGTTCTGCGCACGCTGCTTTACGCTCTCCGACCTCGGCCCCTGCCCTTGCCGCCCCGGCCGCCCGCCTCGCTGGCCGCGCCTCAGAGGAGCACAAGAGAGAGGCGGCCATGACCATAACACAAACTCCCATACTTCCAGGACTTCCTCGATTTCCTGCTCAAGCGATGACGCAAGCATAACCAGTCGAAGATCTGCGCGGATTTCTTGGACCGGCGCCGAGGCCCCCTGGCGGCGCCTCCGGCGCCGTTCCTGGCGCGCTCCGCGCGCCAGGGAGGGGGGTTCAGCGCCTGCCCGAGAAATCCGCGCGGACCTACAGTATTCGGCCTGACCTAAGGAACGATGAATGAGGAACGACCCCCCTTTTTTTCCCAAGTGCGTCTAGGAAATCCGAAAGAACACCAGGGGGGCTTGCCACCAAAAAGGTAGCGGAACGCATGCAAACCAAAGGAACGACCGAGCCCCTTTTGAACGCCATGTGTTCCTTATTAAAGCCGGACCCTGTATGCTTATGCCGTTGCTGACTCACCGAGCAGATCCGAGGATCGCCAGAGATATCCTGCAGCACCTCAGGTGCATGCCATGCCAGACCTGCAGCCATCGTGCTGCCATGCAGGATGCAGCTTGGGGAACGACAAAAGCTCTCCTGGCCACGGCTGGCCTACGCCACCAGACAGACCCCACGACATGGCCCCTCCCGAGCCCAAAGCGGTCCTTCTCTCAGCGTCTTGACCCGGGGATCTGCTGATCAGGGTCAGTCCAGACCCGGGTCAGTCCGGCGCCTGCCATCGGCGCCGCGCCCTCCTCGATGGAGATATGTTCCGCTCCCTTCGGGTTTCGAGGAGGGGTGTGTATCCCCAACCGGGGTGGCAATTCGGTGGGGGTCTCGAAGGGACTGGGGATGGGCATGGGGATCGGTCAAACGATGTGGACAAGCCCCTCCCGAGCCCAAAGCGGTCCTTCTCCCAGCGCCTTGACCCTACTTGGGCGCCCGAGTTATCCGGGGTAACTCGGGTCCGGGGTAACTCGGGTTTGGATTCCCGAAAAAGGAACCCGAGTTAGCCCTGACCCGAGTTACCCCTGATGATTCGGGGCTCTGGACGCCCGAGTTATCCGGGGTAACTCGGGTCCGGGGTAACTCGGGTTTGGATTCCCGAAAAACGAACCCGAGTTATCCCTGACCCGAGTTACCCCTGATGATTCGGGGCTCTGACTTCTCTCAGCGCCTTGACCCTACCACGACCTCCTTCCCTCCCCGGCCCCCCGCCGCGCCCCCCTCCGCCGCCCCGCTCTGCGGCGGCGCCGCCGCGGGCGCCGCCGCCGCGGGCGCGCGCCGGCGCGGCGGCCCGGGCGGGCCCCGCCGCGCCCTCGGCGCCGGGGCGCCTGGCGGCCTTGCTGCCCAGCACCGCGAGGCGGAGCTCCCGCTCCTGAGGGCCCCCAGGATGGCCACAAGGACAGGTGAGCTTCGAACGAGCAGCCCCCCAGTCGTCGTCGTCGAGACAGTCGTCGCACGGCCACGTGCAGGGTGGCCCCCCGGACGGCCAGAGGGAGACAAGCGCATTCCACTACTCGCAAAGTATAGCTACTCGCAAATGGCCTGGGTCCGGCGCGGGGGACCCAGCACCCACTCCATAAAAGGAAGACACGCGCGTCACCTCGGACGTTCGCGAGTAGGCACTTTGCGAGTAGTGGAACGCGCTCGGTGAACAGGGACAGGTGAGCTTCGAACGAACATCCCCCTCGTCGTCGTCGTCGTCGTCGTCGTCGTCGTCGTCGTCGTCGTCGTCGTCGTCGTCGTCGTCGCGGCGGGGCGGGGCGTGGCCGCGGGGCTCCCTGCGCGGCGCCCCGAGGATGGGGGCCGCAGCGGCGGGGGCGACGCCCGCCCCCCCCCCCGTGGCGGGCCCGACGCGGCAGGTCTCGGGCGGGTTGTAGTGGAGGGTGGCCCACATGGGGGGTGAAGAAGAGGGCCCTAAAGGGGTCATTTGGGCCCCTTCTTGGGAGGGGGACCCAAAGGGGGGATGAAGAAAAAGGCCCTACAGGGGCCCTTCAGGGCCCCACTTGGAGTCAGTTGGTGCCCCCAAGAACCCTGAAGGGTCCTTTTAGGGTCCTTTTCTTTACCCGAGTCACCCTCCATTACCACCCGCGCGAAGGCCCCCAAGGTCGTTAAGGGCTTCGCGACTTCTGCCGTCACTCGACTCGCGCTGGATTTTTTGCGAGGCCTCGTGACAAGCACACGAGCAATTAAGACAAGCTAGCGCGGTGCGCAATACCTCCGCATAGCTGTCTTCCAGCTGTCTGCTGGGACGATCGCTATATTCTCGCTGGGAACACCGCAGGCGTCGCAGACGGCAGCGGCGTGCCTGCCGACTTCTCCGGCCCACGTCTGCTTAGGACGACCTCTCTTCCAGCCCACGTCGCGCTGGAGCGGCCACGACTTGCTCCAAACTTCCCTGGAGATCTCTGGAGTCGCCTGGACGTGCCAGGATTCGCCTCGATGTGGCTGGATTTGCCTTGATCTGTCCGGCTTGATCCCGCCAGGTCGGTTGGCGAACAGTCGTCAAGACCCGAGGGACAGGGGGCCCCAACACGGTGCGGTGACAGCCCGTGCCGTGACCTCGGAGCCCTTAGGTGCCTCACCGCACGGTCCGCCACCACGCAGCCTTGGGACCTCGGAGGCCCCAATCGCCCGAGCCGCCCTTGGAGAACGACACTCGTCCCAAAACCGTGCGGCCACGCCGCATCCACACCGACTCGCCACACGGTGTGGCCACCGCACCGCCTTGGGGGCCGGCTGTGGGGCCGCTCTCGGCGACGAATGGGAGATCGGGGGTCGATGCGTCCCCCTTGAGCCTATCCCCCGCGAGCGGTCCCTCCTTGCTTTCGGGTCATAACACGGCTCTCTGGCGGCCGTTAAGGACGATCTGGGCACCCCCTCGGCGAGGCGCAGCCGCTGGAGAGCATCCCGAGGCTGGAAAGCCACCAAAAACTAACGAAAACGCCCGAAAACCTTGAACCCCGAGCCCGTGAGCCTATCCTAGAAGCAAGCGAACTGCATAGAGAAATTAGGCTTTCGGAGCTCCGGGCAGATTTCCTGGATCGGGGCTACCCCCCTCCCCGCGCCAGGGGCCGTGCTGTAGGCGCCGCCAGGCGGGGGGGGGGGCATCGCCGATCCGAGCATTCCGCGCGGAGCCCCGAGAAATCACATGCTTACCCGCCGGTCAGAAGAAGTTGGCAGAAACATGAAGTAGGTTGGAAGTAGATTGGGCTTCCGTCCGCCCCCTGAAGAGGAAGGAAGAGGCGAACCAATCGATGATTGAAATAGGAAGGCGTCTCAAATAGATTAGGATCTGGATATCCAGAAATAAATTATTTCAACGATCGACGGGTATGCAATGCTTTGTATTCTCTGGCTCACCGCCGTGAAACTCTTGCAAGTTTTTGAAACGAATGTGCGTGGCGCTAAGGCGAGCGAGAGCCGAAGCGAGGGGACTTCTCCTCCCCCCTCCTCGTCCTCCTCCTCCTCCTCCTCCTCCTCCTCCTCCTTCTACTCCTGATCATCATCATCACCACCACCACCACCACCACCCTCCTCCTCCTCCTCCTGCTCCTCCTCCTCCTCCTCCTTCTCCTCCTCCTCCTCCACCTCCTCCTCCTCCTCCTCCTCCCCCTCCTCCTCCGGGTGCCGGGATAACGCTTCCCAGTGCGGGAAGTTTTAACCTTTTGCCGAAAGGGGGGGGTTCTTCATCACCTCCTGAGGTCAACACTGAGCTCCTCCTCGTCGTGATCCTCGTCCTGATCGTCCTTGGCCGATGTATCGCCGATGCTTCTGCGATCCATCTACTCCGACCCCAGCTGGAAGGCCTAGAGACTCTCTCTAGAGACTAACGCCGAGGTCCTCCTCGTCCTGATCGGCGTACTTCTCCCTGATCTTCTTCAGCCTCGCCTGCTGGCCTCGGGGCAGCTTCGCGGGCTGCGGCCCGGCCGCAGGCGCCTGCGGGGCCGCCTCCCGGGGGCTCAGAGGTGGGGGTCCTGAGGGGTGGGGCCCTGAGGTTAGGTCGGGCGTTTCCTCCTACAGGCGGATTTTGAAAGAAAATTTAAACACTAGTTCGAACATGCTCAGAAAGAGCCCAAAAAGAACACGAGAAATCGTCCCCAGACTATGTCTGAACTGTTCTTGAAAACTTCCTCCTGTAGATGGGCATGCCCGACTTCACCCTAAGGACGAGACGCCTCCAGCAATGAAAAGCCACCCTTGGACCCCTTCCTATCCTTGATCGCAATTAAAACGCATACGGTCGGATATGTGACGGGTGAAAGATCTTGAAGAACACGAGACCCTCTGACGGCCCAAGCTGAAATTCGAAGGTGCCCTGCCCCAAGGATGCACAAACACATCCAACAAACACGAACAACATTAGGGTACCCTCTCCGAGCCAACCTCGATCTTATACCTCGGTCTGGCCGTAATGACGATGCGCGGTAAAGATGCACGGGCCTTTAGAGGGCCATGTATCGAACCGGGCTGGCCAGTGAACGTCGCCAAGGATGGGCCGAAGGGGCAAAGACGCAAGGTATCCTTGGAACATTGCTCATCCTTACTACGGCCATGTGCCTCTTCCTAGCGTGTGTGAGTGTGTGCGTGTGTGATTTCGGGCCGTGCGAAACCGAAGCCGCTGGGCCGCTGACACACTAAGCAACGCAGGGGCTTACATGCTAAATAAGGTCGGTTGAAACCGCCCTCCGATATACGCTGAGAACCTAACACGCAGGATACACGCTAGGTGCGGAGCACTCAGCGTGTATAGGCGTATTCCCAACTACACGCTGAGACAGTATGCGACCTGACTGTAGGTCACCATCCCTTAGGACCTGAAAATAAACCCAAAGAAGGCCCCAAGAGGCGCCCAAACGGTCCCAAAGAGGCGTCCAAACTGCCTCCAAGAGGCCCCCGAGAAGCCTCCCACGAGATCCCAACGACCATCCAATAAGCTTCATACCCACAACCCAGGCACAGTGGCGGGAGGGGCCGAAGGCCATTAGAAAGGACCATGACAGTGTGCAACTTGACTGTAGGTCCCAATCCGGGGAGCGTCCAAGAGGGGGGGCGCAAATCATGGCTGGCGGCATGTGCGCGGCCCGGGGGGGGCAGGGACGTACTGAAATAAGAAGGGGCGCCATGAACTCTGGGGAGCTATTATGGCCCCGTCATGATATCCACCCCCTCTATCGGTCGCGAGCGAGGGGGGGAAGTGAGGAGGAGAAGGCCTTCTCAGAAGACGGCTGGACTTCCCAGAAACCCTCGCGCCTTCTCAGAAGTCTTCTGTGTCTTCGGGGAAAGCATAGAAAACTTCTCAGAGGGGGACTTCCGAGCCTTCTGAGAAGGCCCGCCCCCCTCATTCACCCCCCCCCCCGGACGCGCCGCCGACTCTAGTCATCAACCCTCTCTTTGCCGCCCCCGACCATCCCTCAGGACCAAACCTTTGAACTCAGGACCCCTCGCCTTCGCCGCCTCCGCCGGCCTCGCGGCGGGCACCGCGGCGGCGGGCCGCGGCTCCGCGCCGCCGTCTGGGGCGTCGGCGCCCCTCTGCATCCTCCAGCGACGCGCGGGAGTGCAGCCAACTCGTATGGTAAGGATGCGCGGTTCGGGCCTCGGGCACCCATGCCGAGGCTCTTCGAGCGGGCTGGCCCCCGACAGTGGTTGAGGATTGACCGCGTGCGCAGGAGGCATTAAATTATACACCACCAACCTTCCTGGCCAGGGCCATCCTGGGCCCTGGCACAGTGTATACGCCTCCTGGCTGAGGCCAGAAGGGTCTATACACCATCGTGGAGCCCAGGGTGGCCCTGGCGGGTCACGGTGGTGGTGTCTAGATGGCATCTGCTGGCCGGAGATAACCGATGAGACAAGGCTGCAAGGGTAACCTCAGGAAGGCATTAAGAAACCCCCCTGGGTTATTCTTAGCACCCGGTTTTCTCAATATTCCAGGCGGGCAGTTTTAGCCGAACGATACACTTAGCACCCGCCGCACACAGAAAACAACATCCACCATCGGCGGCCGCCCCACTAACGCCAAGAGAGGGTGTCGTGCCCTGCTTGGCCTGCTAAGCCTTGCTAAGCCCTGCTTGGCCCTGCTAAACTGCTTGGCAGGAGCAAATCTGCGCCTGGCAGGCCTTAGCTAGGCCCCGAGTCCCCTCAGCCAGGTCTTCCGGTGCGGCCATAACGCTCCAGGGTGCAGGGGCGTTATAATCCACCGGAAAAGGGGGGGGGGGGGGTCTTAATGCCTTCCTGAGGTTACCCTTGGGAAGTCGATCATCTTTACTATGCCGGTTGGCTGTAACGTTAGGCAAGGGTGACCTTTTGGTGCGCCGCCTCAGGGGGGCCCTTTGGGGACACCACTGGGCGCGCAGTCCGCTGCAATCGCATCGCATTCAGCGCTCGGGGTCCCCGTTCAGCCCGCGCCACAGGTCACTCTGGCGAAAGGTCACTCTTACTTTCACGGTGGGGACATTGGACAAGGAACCCCGAGATGAGAAGTCCAGGGTCTGGTGGCCGGGGGAGCTCCAATCGCGGACCAGCCACATATCTCACCGCCGCCCTCCTCAATTCAGGAGTCCTACAGGGTCTGCAGCCTCCTCGGTTTCCCTTTTCTTCTGCCTCTTTCTCCCTCCATCCCCATCCCTCCTCCTGCTGGTGCTCCTTCTCTTCCTGTTCCCCCTCCTCCTCCTCCTCCTCCTCCTCCTCCTCCTCCTCCTCCTCCTCCTCCTCCTCCTCCTCCTCAACGACCGCCCCCGCCGTGGCCGAATCCTGCGGCGCTCCGCCCTCGAGATGCGCGAGCGGCCGCCCCTGCTGGCGGCCTCCTCCTCGCCGCCGCCCCCCGCCTGCTCCGCGCGCGCCGCCCCCTGCGCCACGGCGCCCCCCGCCCGCTCCGCGGGCTCCTCGGCGGCGGCGGCGTCCTGGCCCGCCGCCCCCGCGGGCTCTCCGGCGGCGGCGGCGTCCTCCTCCGCAGGCCCCGCGGGCGCTCCGGCCGCGGCCTCCTCCTCCGCAGACCCCCGACGTCATGATCTCTTCGTAGCGGCGAGGGGACGTCGCCGAACGCTCTTTGGGGGAAGAGACCCTGCAGGTTGTGGTCGTGCTGAGGTGTCTCTGGGGGCCTCCTCCTCCAGGGCCCCCCTCCTCCTCCTCCTCCTCCTCCTCCTCCTCCTCCTCCTCCCCCTCCTCCTCCTCCTCCTCCTCCTCCTCCTCCTCCTCCTCCTCCTCCTCCTCCTCCTCCTGCTCCTCCTCCTCCTCCTCCTCCTCCTCCTCCTCCTCCTCCTCCTCCAAGGGGTCTCGACCCAGTCCGCGGGACTGGCGTTTCATCATGAGTCGCTTGTGGACGGCCCCGAGGCCCAGGAGGCGCCCCAGAGGCCGACATGGGTGAGCAGCCCTTTGTCCTGGCTGTCCTGCTTTTTCCATGACTCGAGGGGAAAGCATGCTACGCATGGAATGAAGAGATAAACAATGAGGCTATGCTGCCTCTTTTGATTTTGAGCCCGCCATGATGCCCACTCGTGCCCACCCCGTCCCGTCTTCAGGGACTTCGCATCCCCCTTATGATCGGGGAAACGTAAGACCCGGGTACGGGGGACTCGGCTTGGCCTGACTGTGCCATCATGAAAATGACGAGACCCAATCTGAAATTTGACGCGAGCTCCCGTTGCAGACACCCAACGAGAAGTGGACCCTCAAAACCCAGGACAAACTCATCAGAAAACGTCGGCAAACCCGAGTTCCGGGTTACTCGAATCTTACGTATCCCCGATGTGATGCTGGCATGGGAAGACGAGCCGCCACCCTCGGCAGTGCACGTACGGTTAGGTCGGGCATGTCACCCTACAGGCGGATTTGGACGAGAAGTAAAACATTGTCAAACAAATCTTCAAAACATGCGCAAACATCATCCAGAAATCGTCCCCAGACTATTTGTTGGATTGTTGTTAAATCTTCCTCCTGTAGAGGGACACGCCCGACTTAAACCTACGGTGCCGGGTTCGGTGGGGACTTGCCCCCCGCGGCCCCGCGGCTCCTCCTCGGCCGCCTCCTCCGCCGCCTCCGCGGGCTCCTCCTCGGCCGCCTCCTCCGCGGAGGCCGAGAATGGTGAACAACCCACTGCCCATGGCGGGTCCGGACCTCTGGGGGTCGACGCCATGATTGTGCTGCGACCGCCGTACGAGAGGACCACATCCCAGAAATAATTTCGAGCACCCAGGAAAGTGTCGAAACAGTGTCGAACGAGTGTCGCCTCCCAGGGTCCGCCACGTGAAAACATTCAAAATTTGGTACTTTCTTGGTGCTCGGAATTCTGTATGGTAATCACGGCGAGAGGAAGTTGGAACATCAGAACGCTATGAACAAATCATGACGTCGGGGGCCTGGGCCCGCCGTCTCTTCAAACATCGCTGGGCCGGCACGGCGTGCAAGTGCGTCCCGGCTTGCGCCGTGGAGTGCGATGTCCTGTCGGGCCGCACCACGCTCCCCCCCAACTGCGATGTCCTGTCCTGGTGAATGCCTGCTTTTTCCATGACTCGAGGGGTCTGATTTGGGTGACCCTAAAGGGGGTCCAGCTGAAATGGGGTTGTGCAATACATTTGGGGCAATTGTGTTGCAAATGTATTGCGCCGGAGAATTCTATTGCATTGTATTGAAAGTAATGCATTGCACGCGAAAAATCCAGCAATACCTTTGCGCCCCGGAACGTATTGCACGCCCCAAGTGTATTGCAACCCCACGAATCTATTGCACCTGATCTATTGCACCACCCCCTTGTCGCTGGACCCCCTTTTGGGTCAACCCGAGGTCTGTCCCCCCCGAAAGTTCTGGCGGCCTCCGATCTCCAGGGCCTCTGGGAGTGAGCAGGGACCGACCGCCTCGGCAATTTCTGCCAGCTTGCCTTGGAAGGCTTCAAGAGGAAGCGTGCTCTACAGTCAACGGCCTGACCTAAGGAACGATAAATAGGAAACGAAGCCCCTCTGGAATCAACCCGAGGTCTGAGTCCTCCGCCGCCCCTGCGGGCCCCTCCTCGGCCGCCTCCTCCGTTGAGGCCCCGCTCTGGGCGCCCGCCTGTTCCCCGGCGGGCGCGCCGGCGCGGCCGAGGGCCTCGAGGTACCGGCTCCGGCGCTCGCCCCGGTGCCGCGCCCTGCTCGCCTCGCCGACGTGGAAGAGGAGCGTGATGCCTGGTCAAGTCCAGAGGTATACATTATACAGGATCACAGTCCTCCCTCGTCCCTGCTCTCTCGTCCCTCCTCCCTCGTCCCTCCTCCTCTTACTCCTCCTCCTCCTCCTCCTCCTCCTCCCTCCTCCCTCCCTCCTCCCTCCTCCCGCCTCCCTCCTCCTCCTTCTCCTCCTCCTCCTCCTCCTCCTCCTCACCCAAGAGGAGGAGGAAGCACAGGAGGAGGAGGAGGAGACGGAGGAGAAGGAAAGAGGAGGAGGAGGAGGAGGAGGAGGAGGATGCTTTCTCCTCCCTCTTCTCCTCCTTTTCCTCCTCCTCCTCCTCCTCCTCCTCCTCCAAGGGTACAGGCAACCCGTAGAAAAAGGATGCGCGATAAGCATGCAAGGGCCTCGGACGCCCATTGCGAGGCTTTTCGATCATCGCGGCGTGGCCAACGAGTGGCGAGGGATGGACCGAAGTGGCAAGGATGCAAGGTTGTCCTTGGGAAGGTTGCCCATCCCAACTATGCGGGTTGACTGCACCCCACAAAAAATTACACATCACTGGCATATACACACATCACCGGATTTTCGTCTCCCCCTCCACTTCCAATATGCTCCCAGAACATCCTGGGAATATCCGTTTATGTGTATGTGGACTCGTGTCTATTGTTCCCTTCTGAATGCCCATCTCGAGGTGCAGGTGCGGCGTGAACCGCCTGCGGCCCTGCACAAAGAAGCCGCCCTCCACGGCGACGAAATCGCTCCCAGTCGGCGCCGCTCCTAGACGAATGAAACCAAAACATACACATACGAATTTGGAGGTTCGGAAGTCCGTGCGGATTTCCTGGATCGGCGCTGCGCGCCCCCAGCGACGCCGCTGGCGCCGCCCCTGGTGGGGCCCACTGCCGACCCATGAAATCCGCTCGGAGGTCCGAAAGTTCACGTTTATGCAATTGTTTCTTCTTCGAGCTCCCCTGGAAACCGCGTCCATCGTGACCCACCACGGCGAAATGACGATGTGCTTGTCCCAAGCGGAACTGTGGCACAATGCCGTCGTTCCGGCCTCGCAGAGGGTGGCCGGGGGCACCTCGCCACCAGACGGGTTTTTGATAAAGAAAGGCTTCGCTCCGGCAACGTCCGCGTGGACGAACACGTCGTGTGGGCAGAGGTACTTGCAAAACAAGTGTTCGGTCTGGCTGCTGTCGTGGGCCGCCAAGACGAGACCCGCCGCCGTGCCCCCTGGCGCGAAGCGGAATGGAGTGGTGAGATGCGTGTGCCGCGTGGCCGGAATTATGTGATCTCCTGTGGCGCCGTCGAACAGGAAAGGCGGGCAGGTTCGAGGTTTTGGGTTCGGGTGAATCCCACCAGCCCTTTGGGCGTGAGTGGTTTAGAGAGCTCTCTCTGTCCTCAACCCCCCAACCCCCCTTCTTCCCCTTCGGGGAGGGGTTTACCCCTCCCCCTACCCCCTCCCCCTGGGTCTGGAAGAGGGCGGGCCGCGGGTCGTTGGAGGGGTCTTTTTCGACTCCTGGGAGGGCTAAAAAACGACACCCCTCACAAGGATTCTGCCCCCGACGGGGGGACACCGTTTGGCCCCCCTCCTCTTCTTTAAAGCCAGAATCATTGATTTTACTACGGTTTTGGCCCCATGTTGGCGTCCTGAGGGAGCCGCGCTCATCTTCCTGCATAGCAAAATCATTGATTTTACGAAGGTTTTGGGCTCATTTTGTCCTTCTCAGGGGGCAGCTCTCCTTTGCGCTTCTGCGGAGGTCGCAAGAGGCCCCAAGATGGCCCCAAGAGGCACCCAGGAGGCTCCCAAGAGGCCTCCAAAAGGCCCCCCCGAGGCCCCCAAGCGGCCCGAAGAGGCCCCCAAGAGGACCCCAAGAGGCCCCCAAGAGGCCCCACGAGGCCCCAAGAGGCCCCCAAGAGGCCCCCAAGAGGCCCCCAAGAGGCCCCCCAGAGGCCCACGACGCCCCAAGAGGCCCCCAAGAGGCCCCCAAGAGGCCCCCAAGAGGCCACACGAGGCCCCAAGAGGACCCCAAGGGGCCCCACGAGGAGCCCGAACGACTCACATCAGGACGAGGGGCCCGAACGACTCACACCACGAGAAGCCCGAACGACTCACACCAGGACGAAGAGCCCGAACGACTCACACCACGAAGAGCCCGAACGACTCACACCACAAGGAGGGGCCCGAACGACTCACACCAGGACGAGGCGCCCGAACGACTCACACCACGAGGAGCCCGAAGGACTCACACCACGACGCGGGCCCCGAACGACTCACACCACGAGGAGCCCGAACGAGTCACACCAGGAGGAGGGGCCCGAACGACTCACACCAGGACGAGGGGCCCGAACAACTCACACCACGAGAAGCCCGAACGACTCACACCAGGACGAAGAGCCCGAACGACTCACACCACGAAGAGCCCGAACGACTCACACCAGGAAAAAGGGCCCGAACGACTCAGACCAGGACGAGAAACCCCAAACGACTCAAACCACGAGGAGCGTTTTCTCTCCCTCCTCCTTCGCCTCGTCCTTCTCCCGCTCCCCCCACAAGGAGGATGTACAAGGAGGCGGGAGGAAGGAGGAACAGGGGAGATATGCGGGGCCCAGCGGACACACGCCTGAAAAACACGACTGTCGGCATGTTTCGCGAGAGTTGCTGCTGTGAGATGGGCTGGTGGGGATACGCGAAGCGTACAGAATTTTGTGTAATTTCCAATTTCTGGGGAGCACTTTCGGGCCCCGGATCAAGGGTGACAAGCTGCGCCCGAGGGGCCCCGGGAGTGGTCCACGGACCGATGTTGATCGGATTTGGTCCCATCCCCCCCCCGTCCTCCAATCCACGACAACCCAGGCAAAGGGGTCACCACTTGGAGGCGCGCGCAAAGGGGCAGGGAGAGGGGGATGGGTGGGTTTTAAAGGAGGCTGCTTCTTTGAAGGCGCGGGCCTTGCTCTTATAGATAAGGTCCGAGCCATCCATGAAACGCGGAAATTTTGAGAAACCTTACCCGTTCCCTCCCCTTGCCCCATTTTGCCACAGTTTGCTCCTCCCCTAATGCCCATTCTGCTCCTCCCCTCGCCCGACGGCCCAGGAATGTCTCAGGAAGGGCCCAGCACCACCCAAAAAGACGTTGAGAAACACGCGGGAGGCCCGAGGCGCAGGAAAAAAAACCCTCTAAAGGGCCCCGGGCGGGAAACGACATACGGTCTGTCGATGTTGAACATGAAATGCTCGGCAATAAATACTGTTGTACGCCCAGAATGCGCTGTCGCGCTTTCGCCTCGGCGCCGTCAGCGCCCCGTTTGAAAATTAAGCTCGCACTCGCGCGGTTTAGCGCGCCGGAACCGGCCCTCCAACGACGACGACGCTCGGGCTCGAAATGTCCTCCATTCTCGCTCGGGGCCGGGGCTCTTGCTGCCCCCCCCAAAGCCGCCCTTCCAACAAAATTGGCGCCCCCGTTCGATACTTCCTCGCTTTTAACCCCAGGGCCGGCGCTCCCGCCTCAGAACCCCCTACAGACACGGGCACATCCGCTCGGTACCTCCTCCGCGTTTAGTCAAGTCTCCCAGGGCGCTCTGCATTTCGCTTTCGAAGTAGCCTATAACACGAGTTATCTTCTAACAACCACCAGGAAGACCCGAGAAAACAAAAATAGCAAGTCCTGTCTTGTTGATTGTTCTAGAATCGGGAGGGAATAAGATCATAAAGCTGGCAATCATACAAGAACCTGTTGGACCTAGATGATTTCACAACGAATGCACTTTCGCGCTCTCGCGCCTGCTCCGCGCGACCTCGCTCTCGTTCGCGTCCTGGGGCGCGGCGTCGTCGCCGTCGTCGCCGCCGCCGCCGCCGTCGCCGTCGTCGCTACACCGTTAGTACTGTTGGACACCCTGAATGCGTGTTCGCACTCTCGCGCTTGCCCCGCGCGATCTCACTCTCGCTCGTGTCCTGGGCCGTCGAAGGCCTCCTGGAAGCCTGGAACCCCTTCAGACTCCCAGGGCCTGGGGCTCTTTCTGGAGGAGGAATACTGAGAGTAAGAGGAGGACGACGGGGACGGGGACGGGGACGGGGACGACGAACCCTGGCGCCATCAGAAAGCGGCCAGCGCAAGAACGGCCCCAGGGAAAGGATTGAAAACCTGGGGGCCTCAGAGCGGAAGTTTCTCAAAAGGCTCTGAGGGCTCTCCAATGGGCTCCCCCATCTGTTGCGAAGCCTCGTCTGGAGGTCTTGGGCTTCTCAGGCGTCGCGATACCTAGAAGCAAGGCCCGGGCATAGGGGACTGCGAAGGCGATGTGCCATCTGGGCTGGAAGCGTTGGACATGCCTCTGAAGAGGTGTTGTCCAGACGTCTTCATGCGGGAGATCAGGGAGAGGGGATATCGGACCCCCGCGTGCAAGAACAAATCCCTCATAAAAGGGGACAAAGTCGTGATGAATGCGTGCTGCATGCTGAAGCATCGAACATTCGGAGAAAATGCTGGTTGTTGTCGTTGTTGTTGTTGTTGTTGTGTTTGGTGTTCGTGTTGTTGCTGAGCTCTCACTACTGAATAATCAGTACTGTTGATCCCCTGTCCAGTGACATTCTATTGTTCAATTGAAGTGTTTCCCCTGGGGCCCGCACCCTGGTTTTCATCGGGGAAAGCACGGGGCTAAAACTACGGTGTTGGCTCTCGGTTTGCAACAGCAGCGGCTCCCGCCGAATACTCCCACATCGCGCTCTCGCGCAAGACTTCCTAAACATTTGTATACGAATCGCGCCCTCGCGGGGGACCCCCTCACAGTTTATTCAGACAGTGCGCCCTCGGCGCTCAGGAATCACGCTGTCGCTCGAGACGCCCTCGCGATTCAGGCAGGACCCACGCTTCAGCCACCCGCCTGCTCGACCTGGTCGCCTGGGCCCGCCTTCCCGACCTGCCCGCTATGGGTCTGCCCACCCGATCTGCCAGTCTGGTTATACCACTTGTTTTCTGCTCTTTGCCCCCCTCCTGCTTCTTCCTCTCGTGTTCCATTCTTAGGGGCTGCACTGCATGCGCGTGGCAAGTAAGGAAGATATTCCCCCAAGGGGGTGCGATCGACGACGAAGGGGGCGGGTACCGAGGGTTACGGTTTGGGATATACGTATCGAATGGCACGTGACAAGGCAGGAGCGAAAATGCTTAAACTGATTGTTGTTGTTGTTGCTGGTGTTGATGTTGTTGGTGTTCTTGGTGCTGCTGTTGTTGTCGCGTCGTTGTCGTTGGTGTGGTTGTCGTGGTAGTTGGCGTGGTTGCTGTTGTTGCTGTTGTCGTTGTTGCTGGTGTTTCGGAACTTTCGCTCGTGACAATAATCCTTGTTGAAACCCCACCAACGCACATTGTGCTTTTCAATTGAGATGCCCCCATTGGGCCAGCATTTTTTATATCATGTATGTATATATGTATACAATTACATACACACCTATATGTAATTGTATACGTGAACACATATACATCTTTAGTATGAATAAATACCGCCCCCCCAGCCCCAGGTCCCACACCTCCCAAGAACATCTCGGGAACGCTCCCACTCCCCCAGCCTTTCCGGGGAGCCTCCACAGCGCTCCATGGAGGGCCCAAGACGCCGCCCAGGAGCTCCCAGAATGCGAAAGGGTGGCCCAATACGCTCCCAAGCAACCCAAGTCAGCCTTCCGACGGCTCTGGAGGCTCCCAGATGGCCTCCAAGAGACCCCAAGAGAGGTCCGAGAGGCGTCCCGGGACGGCCCGAAGAGGCCCAAATCGTCGATTTTCATGTTGTTCAATATTTTTGGCTTCTCGCGTTTTCGAATTTCAAACGCTCCAAAGACGCAGAAGAACCGCACAAGACCGCCCCCAAACCACCCCAGATACCCTCAGGACGGCCCCAAAACGGGCCAAGAAGGCTCCAAGACTGCCGAAGAGGCGCCCACAACAGCCCAAGACCACTCCAAAACAGGCCCAAGATGGGCCCAAGAGCGGGAGCAGGAAGCTTCCAGAGATCTCCGGAAGGCATCCGGGACACCCCAGAGGCCCCCAACACAGCCCCGATCCCTGAAAGGCTCCAAAAAGACCCCCGACTAGGCTCCAGACGAGGCTCCAAGAACAGCCCAAGAGAGCTGCGAGTGCCGTCCCGAAAGAGCCCAAAGATGATAAAACTGTTGATTTCCAATTGTTTTTTCTAATGTTTTTCGCCTTTTCACGTTTTCCCGCTTCCAACCCTGGAAGATCGAGGAATCTGACCCCCCCAAAAAAAAGAATTCCAAGAATTATTTGTTTCCATTTTTCTCTCAAAATGGATTCCTGCTCGGAGGTCCCACACATCCTCTGACATCTGGCCTGTACCGCGCCTCCCGGCTTCCCGGGGGGCTCACCAAGACGCCCAAGAACAGCCCACGACGACCCTAGGAGCACCCAGACTGTAAAGAACGGCCCAACACGCTCCCGCGCAGCCCGAGCCACCCTCCCGACGGCTCTCCAGGCCACCAGGAAGCCTCCAGAACCCCCACTGCGTCCGGAAGATCCTACACCCCTGAGGGGCCCAGCGAACAAAACCCGCGAGGCACAAACGAAAATCAACGCCGAACAGCGCCGAGGAACTGGGAAAAAAAAACATCCCACATCTTTTGGTTTTGTTCCAAGTTCGGCTCCGGGTCTACTCTTGCACAGCAGACCACAATTCAGACTCCCGTCGCCTCCCCAAAAAGAGCCCAGGAAACCTTCGAGGGCCCCAAATCGTCGAATACACCGCTAAGAAATTCATGATGTCTGCGTTTCCGCACTTCCCAATGTATACGAACCCGAGGCTTGCGCAGGGCCTCCAAGGGAGTCCCTAGACACAAGAAACAACCAACATGATATTACATGGGTTAGCCGATCAAGTCAAGCTAGAAGTTGAGCGCGCGCGAAGCGCGCGATGGTTGCAGTGTATGTGTGTATGTGTGTATGTATGTATGTATGTATGTGTATGTGTATGTGTATGTGTATGTGTATGTGTCTGTGTATGTGTATGTGTATGTATGTATGTATGTATGTAGGTATGTATATATATACACATACACATATATAAAGATGCACACAACTTTGAGAAACAGTCCTGCTCCAACTGCGCTGCTGCCCGCTGGTTGCATCAACAAGGGTTCCCGCCTGATATTTCCTTTCGATGTATTCCAAAATCGAACTATCGCGCGAAACGATCTCACACTGTTTGCAGGAATCGCGCTCTCGCGTGGGACGCTCTCGCAATTGATTCGAACGCCGCGCCCTCGACACTCAGGGAATCGCGATGTCGCGCGAAACTTCCTCGCGACTCATGCAAGACTCACGCTTCAGCAACCCGCCTGCTCGACTTGGCCGCCTGGGCCCGCCTTCCTGACCCGCCTGTGTGGGTTTGCCCGCCGCTTGGGTTTGCCCGCGGGCTTTCTGCTCTATAGCCGCTATAGCCCCCCCTCACGGTGGTCTCTCTCGCGTTCCATCATCCCTTCTCGCTTTTCCAGTTTTCCGCTGTTTCTGGGGTTGAGCAACATGCGCGTGGCAAGGAAGGAATATAAGCCGCAAAAAAAAGGGTACGACCGAAACCGACCAGGGCGGGCACCGAAGGTTTGGGATCTACGCGTTGAATGGCACGCGAGCAAGTAGGAGCGAGCACTCTTAAACTGATTGTTGTTGCTGCGGTAGTCGCTGTCGTCGTTGCCTTAGTCGTAGCCGTTGTCGTTATATTTGTTGTCGTCGTCGTCGTGGTTGCTGCTGCTGTCTCTGGGCCATTATTCAGGATCACCCCTCGCCAATGCACTTTTTAAAATGTCCCCCATCGAGGCTCGCACTGGGTTTTCCTCATCAGAAAAAGGCGCCCTGCTCAAAATGTACGGTTTCCCCCCCCCCCCCCCTCGGCTACACTAACAACGACGACCCCCGCCGAGACGTCGCTGGGATCGACTTGGCCGCCTGGGCCCGCCTTCCTGACCTGCCCGCCCAGGTCTGCCCTCCCGATCTGCCCGTCTGGAACTGCCGCGGGCGTTCTGCTCGTAGCCCCCATCCTGCTCATTCTCTCGCGTTCCATCCTCTGCCGCCCCAATTCCATGTGCTCCCTCTTCCGCTGTTTAAGAGGCCGCGGTAATTTCGTGTGGCAGGCAAGGCAGATGCGCCGCAAAAGGGGGGGCGATCGAAGACGAATAGGGCGGGCGCCGAGGGTTTGGGGCGCGCGCGTCGCAGGGCGCGCGCGCAAGCGGATCGGACAGAACAATCGAATAATGGTTGCTGTTGGTGCTGCTTGCTTCGGTATTCGTCACCTGACACAGCCCCCC
>CAUYUJ010014794.1:290000-350000 GCA_963575745.1 Prorocentrum cordatum
ATGGGCCAAGATGCATCAAGATGGCTCTGAAGATGCTCCAAGAGGCCCCAAGACCGCCCCAAGACGGCTCCAAGAGGCTAGATAGCTCCCCAAGGAGTCCTCCAAGAGGCTAGAATCCTCCAAAAACATAAGGGAAACCAATAATTGTTGCCTTCTCGCCTTTTCGCATCCGATGGCCTTCCGAGGCCCAAGATGGCTCCAAGAGGGCCCAAGATAGCCCCAAGAGGGGCACAAGAGGACCCCAAGACGGCCCCAAGAGCGCCCAAGAGCGCTCCAAGAACGCCCCAAGAGGGGTCCAGGAGGCTATTTTGGGGGCTCCCGAGGGGCGGTGCTAACGAAGGAACCCCCCTTCTTTGATCGATCGCCTCCAAGATGGCCCCAAGAGGCGCGCATGAGGCCCCAAGAGGCGCCAAGATCGCCCCAAGAGGCCTCCAAGAGGCCCCCCCTCGACGCACTCAAGACGCCCGAGAGCCCCCCCAGGACCGCCAAGAGACCCCCCAGGCGTCCCAAGATGCCTCCAAGAAGCGCCCCAGAGATATCCCAAGAGGCTCCGAAAGGCATTCAAGAGACCTCTGGTATTTTTGCTCGCCCTCCTCCTCCTCCTCTTCCTCCTCGCCGCCGTTGTCGCCGCCGCCGCCATCGCCGCCGCCGCTGCCGCCGCTATCGTCGCCGCCGTCGCCGCCGTCGTCGTCGTCGAAAGACCAAGAGACCCCCAAGAGGCCTCAAGAGGATCCCCGAGGCGCTCCAAAACCCCCCCGGGGCCGCCAAGAGGCCCACGCGATGCCCCGCGAGGCCTCCAACAAGCTCCCAAGATACATCCGAAGAGACTCCGGCAAGCATTCAAAAAGCCTCTGGCCATCGTGCTCTCACTTTTCCTCCTCCTCCTCCATCTCCTCCTCCTCCTCCTCCTCCTCCTCCTCCTCCTCCTCCTCCTCCTCCTCCTCATCCGCCTATTCCTCCTCCTCCCTCCTCCCTCCTCCCCCCTCCCCCATTCCCACCTGCTGCCCCTCCTCCCCCTCCCGTTCCTCCTCCTCGTCCTCTTCCGATTCCTCCTCCATCCTCGCCGTCTTGGATCAGACGGGCTCCCTGATCGCCTCCATTCGCCTGGGCATTCGCTGGTCGAGAACCAACAACACCAGCAACAGAAGCAGTACCAGCAGGAGCAAGAGCACCACCAGCAACACATGCAACCTTCGCCACAAAAGATTCACTATGAGCGTCTCTGCTTCCCTTCTTCCGTCAGCTCCCCTACGCATCGATTGTGGATGGGCTTGTGGGGATATTGTTTTGGTCGCGGCCACGAGACAAGGGTCAGGCGGCAAAAGCAAAGTCCGGGGCGCGAGCGAGGCGAATTAGCTACAACAGGCACAGGCCGGCCGGCCCGCTCACAAAGCAGCCGCGAAGCTGAGGGGAGCTGACGGCAGGGGCATCCTGAGAGCTCGAACGCGCGCGCAGACAAAATGCCATGGAATTCGGTGCCTGCCAGAGTATGAGACGTGAACCAGGATCACGAAGTCCGTCAATCAGAGTGGGGGCAAGTGGGAGGCCACTGGAGTGAGTCGCCGGTGGGACGCCAGGCTCCAAACGCCATGACGACGTGAGCTAGCCAGGGGGGCTGAGCTGTCGCGAACCGTGATGCCACGCAACTGGGAAAAGCTGATGGTGAGCCTGGGGGGCTTGAGCTGCTGCGAGGGCTGAACCACTCCGTGGCGATACCAACGCCCGTCAGACCACCCCACAGTGCAAGGGGAACCAAGCGACTGTGAGCCACGCAGTGCGTGCCGGCACGGCGTCAGGCCTCTGAATGGGGGGGGAAGACCAGCTGGCGTGGTGAGCATCGCCAGCGGGGAAGAGTAAGGCTGAAGGACACCAAACTGAACCGGGGACAAGCATATCCCCAAGTGAACAGACCTGGCTGTACCTCCCGGGGCACGTGGCGCCTGTGCGAGCAAGGCGTACCGATGCCATTCGGCGATGCGCCTGGGGGGAACTGCGTTGTGGCAGACACGAGAGCCAACGGACGCCATGTCCTGACCCTGTCCGCCTCTTGGCACTTCCACCCAAGACGCAGGAAACGTCAACACACACCACGTGAGCCTCCAGGGTCGCAGCTAACCGCCGCTGAAAGTGATGAGCCATACCACGGACAGCGAGGGACACGGGCGGCCCTGGGAGGGGGGGGGCTGGTGGGGATACTTTTTTGATTGGCGGCTCCAAGGACAGATCCAGGAAGCGGGACGGACTCGGCTGGGGCAAACTGGTGGGGATACGCGTAGTGTCTAGAATTTCTGCCCAGCGCGACTGTTCCAACCACCCACTGTGTGGATTCCAGCTCAGCGAGGGTGTTCCAGCCGCCCACGGCAAATTCTCACTAGAAAATGAATCCATTGACTGGCCAGGCGGTGGACTATTTTTGGTACTGAAGCTCGAATGACCACATCATATCGGGCATACGTTGGGTCCAGCATCTTGTTTTCAACCTCGTTGCATCCGTAGCCGCTTTGGCTCCAATGGCGTGCGTTCAGACCGCGCCATGGCGTGGGCGACGACCGACGACCGAGACGATGACGACGACGACCGACGACGACCGACGACGACAATCGAGCGAACGGCGATACCCGAACGACGCGGACCGACGCGGACCGAACGACCAAGGACCGGCCGAACAACGACGACCGACAGACCGACCGAAACGACGACGACCGATATACCGACCGACCGACCGAGACGACGACAGATGACGACCGACGGACCGACCGACCGACCGACGGACCGAGACGATGACGCCCGCCGACGACCCAGACGACCGACGGACCGACTGACTGACAGACAAGCGCGCGGACTGACCCAGTTTGGCACCGCGGAGTGGGTACATCGCTGGGACTCCCGCCCCAGGCCCGTGCCCGTCCCTGACCCCGGCTTCTCTATCATTTTAACGTCCTAAGCCTGGTGGGGTTCCAGCCCTCATGTTTTCTGAAGGAAGGTGTTCCAGCCGCCTATGCCGACAAGAAGGGGTGGTTCCAGCCCCCCACTGTTTACTCAGCGCGAGTGCTCTGGCCGCCCACTGTGCGGGTTCCAGCTCAGCGAGAGCGTTCCAGCCGCCCACGGCGTGGGTTCCGGCCATGCATTTTTACTCAGCGCGAGCGCTCCAGCCGCACAAGGCGTGGGGTCCAGTCATGCACTTGAAACGATCAGGGGCGTTCCAGCCGCCCACGGCGCGGGGACCAGCCACGCATTTTTACCGAGCGCTAGCGTTCCAGCCGCGCACGGCGTCGGTTCCAGACATGCATATTTACCAAGCGCGAGCGTTTCCAACCGCACACGGCGTGGGTTGAAACCATGTGCTTTTACGGAGCGCGAGCATTCCAACCGCCCACGGCAAATTCTCACTATCAAAATAGTCCACTGACTGTAAGGCCGGCTTTTCGTCCCGAGTCGTGCACTGACGGACCAGAGGCGGCCCGGCGAGGGCCCCTGGAGGCCGGAAAAGGCGAAAAACCGACCGCTCCATTTTTTCTGAGCTTTGGATCTCTGGACAAACCTCCTTTTGATAAACCGCCCTAGTAGTGAAAACGGCCCAGAACCGAAACCGACGGATCAGGACCCGCACAAATGGCGGCCGCGAAGCCCTCTCGCGAACCAAAAATTGCCCATTGGCTGATCGACGCGTCAAGGTAGGAGGTCTATCAACCTTCGAAGCAAGTCTCGGCAACGAACGCATTCTTGACCCAAATCTGAGGAACGGCCCCGAAACCAACGCCCCTCCCGAGTCCAGTGTTTTTTTAAGTTCAGCGTCTTGAATGCATTCCCGGATAGTTCCTTGTGAGAGCTAAAAGAGTTGTGAGAAAAGAAGCCGGCCGGCAGGGCTACGCCAGCTCCTCTCCAAGGCTCCCGGTCAGGCATCCCCGCAGCGCCTTGCTTGACCCCGCAGCGTGTCCCGAGAAGCGTTTTCCTACTCGTTCCCAATACACGTGTCCCGAAGCTTCTCTGCGAAGCATCTCCGCAGCGCTTTGGGGGGTCCTCTCTTGAGAGCCTACGGGCTTCCTCGAGACCTCGCGGGAGACGCTTCGAAGCGTCTCCCGCGAGCTTGGAACCTCTCCAGGCATCCTATCCGGGGTTCCCCCCCTTCCGTGTGGTTCCCGGATAGCTCCTTAGAGCTACGTTAGGGTTGTTAGATTAGAAGCCGGCGCCGCAAGGTCGCCCTGGAGATCGTTCCGGCTTCCGGCAGGAATCCCGACAGCGACTTGCTTGAACTCGCAGCGTGTTCCGGCCAGCGTTTTCCTACTCGTTCCCAATACGCGTGCCTGGAAGCCTTCCAGCAGGGCGTTCGGAAACTCTCCCCAGGTCCTTCCAGCATGCTTCGCCAGTCCTCCAAACGCTGTTCGGGCGCCCTGCTATCTGGGTCTGGGACTACACAAGTGTTGTGTTGCCCCCATCGCACTTGAGGACCACATCCCAGAGATTCTGGGGAGAAGGACGCGCATCACATGTTGCGGTGCTCTCGGGCCAGCGGTGGAACGTGCCACGGGCGATGGGCGCTAAGTGGGGCGACGAGCCGTGACGGGCCACGGCGCGCGGTGCTCGAGGGGCTGCCGCTCCGCGTGCGCCGCCGCCCCTTGGCACGCCGGCGGCAGCTGCCGCAGGCACCCGGATAGTTCTCCGAGGAGATGAACCAGATGAACTTCTCGAACCACCACGTCTGCCTCGTCCGGCGGATGGTCTGCTTCAGCTCGAACTTCTTCAGGTCCTTCTCGGCCTTCTTCTCGGCCTGCTTCACCTGGTGGAGGAGAACAGCGGGCACAGAAACTTTCGGAGCTTCGCGCGGACTTCTTGGATCTGCGCTGGGTCCCGCTGGCAGCACGCTCTCCGTGCCAAGGAGAGGGGCCCAGCGCAGATCCAAGAGATCCCAACGGAGTTCCGAAAGTTTACGCTCACGCATGTTTTGGGGCCTTTAAAGTTGTAAGGTAGGGTCGGCGCAAGTTTCTTCGCATCACGCTACGTGAGTGACGTATTCCCCTCGTCCATCACCGCGATCTCCGCCTGGGTCAGGGTCCGCGATGTCTTGTCGCGGGTCTCCTTCCGCCGCGAGTGCAGCCTGGACACGTTCGCGCGCGCGGAGAGGTTCAGGTCGAGGGGCACCACCTCCATAGGCCGGTCCTCCTCGGCTCTGTGGCGGTTGGGGGGGGAATAATCGAGACCAAGGGACGACGCACCACCTTCTGCCATGGCTGTGCCAGATCCTTGCACCACTCGGCGAGCGCGCGATCAAAACTTGAAGACAGGCAGAGAGGGATCGTGGGGAAGACGGCTGTGGAGCAACCTGGAAACACACAGAAACAACAACGCCGTGGAGGAGAGGAAGGACGGCGACGGGCGACGAGGGGGACAAGACGCCAAGAGGCGGAAAAGCAAGACGAGAAAAACGACGAGGACGACGTCTGGTCCTCCTCTGAGTCGTCGCCGGCCTCGCCGTCCTCCTCGACGTCAACCGCCTGCGCGGTCAGCAGCAGCTTCACCTCGTTGCGTTGCAGGTCGAGCGAGTGGATGTGCTGCGCGATGGGGTGCCCCAGGCGCTGCTGGCGCTTCACCTCGCGCCAGAGCTCGCCCCAGTCGACCTGCGAGGCCACCATGGTGTTGAGCATGTCGAGCACGCGCGTCACCAGCTCCACGTTCGCCTTGCATGTTTTGTTTGGTGTGTGTGTTGTTTGTTGTGTGTGTGTGTGTTTTGCTGTATTGTTCAGCGCGTATTGTTGCTGGAACCCCTATATCCGATATCCGCCCTGGCGCGCTCTCGCCTCGGCGCCGGCGCTCGAGCGTTTCGGGGGGGCGCCGAAACGCGCCCTCAAACAAGAACAACAATGACGCTCCCGCTCGATAATTCCTCACGTTCTACTCGAGACCCATGCTTTTGCGCACCGCCGAAAGCTGGCCCTCAAACACAACCAGCGATTCCCGCTTGATACTTTCTAGCTTTTTGCTCGGAGCTGGTGCTCTCGCCTCGGTTCCGCAAACGGCCCCCCCCCCCAGAAACAGCGACGCTTCCTCCTCCTCCTCCTCCTCCTCCTCCTCCTCCTCCTCATTCTCCTCCTGCTGCTCCTGCTCCTGCTCCTGTTCCTCCTCCTCCTCCTCCTCCTGCTGGTCCTGCTCCTGCTCCTCCTCCTCCTCCTCCTCAATCTCCTCCTCCTCCTCCTCCTCCTGATCCTTCTCCTCCTCCTCCTCCTGATCCTCCTCCTCCTCTCGCTCGCCGCCGAAACCAGCCCTTCAGCAACGCCAGCGTTCCCGTTCGCTACTTCCTCGTCTTTTACCTACAGTTATACTTGATTGGACAGGCCACGCAAGAGGACACAAGACCCTTCCGAGTGCCACGTGCTTACGCCTGGGCGCCGCCAGCCAGCCACCCTTCAAACAACACCGCTCCCGCTCGATGCCTGCAAGCTTTTTGCTCGGGGGGGGGCGTTCCCGCTCGCCGCCGAGAGCCCGCCCTCCGAGATTCAGCGCTCCCGCTCGATACTTCCTGTCGTCGTGCTCAGGAGTGGCGCTCGCCGTTCGGCGCCGCAAACCCCACCCCCACCTTAACAGACTTCCCGCTCGAGACTTCCCTGCAACAGTACCGCTACCATGCAACCTCCCTAGCTGAAAGTCTTTTTTGGGCGGGAGATCAAGGTGTGGGAATACCGGCCACCTTATACAGTTCCCCCTATGAGGGGGTGGCATCATGATGGAAACATGTGGCATTCGATTTGTTCTCATTTCTAGAACTGATGTTTGTTGATCCCCCTCCCCTGCCTCTTGCGCTTTTCAATCGGAGTGCCCCTCCCTGAACTCGCACCTGGCCTTCTACCAAGGATAAATCTTGGGCCTCGAACTGTGTCGCCAAACCCCACGTGCACTACAACAACGGCTCTCACTGGATACTCCCTCCTCGCTGATTGAAACAGCTTGCCTTCGATGGAGATGTTCTTTGGCGGCGAGCGAGGCGGGGAAATGAAAAGAAGGCGGAGAAGGCCTTCTCAGAAGGCGGCGGGACTTCTCAGAAGCCCTCGCGCCTTCGGACAAGTTTTCTGCGTATTCGGAGAAGGTGTAGAACACTTCTCAGAAGGCCGGGGGACTTACGAGCCTTCTGAGAAGGCCCGACCCTTCTCACTTCCTCCCCTCGCTCGCGGCCGACTCCTGGCAATGCATACTGGGATCGCGGGATCGCGCTCTCGCTCGAGACTTCCGCACAGTGTACTCACGAATCGCTCCCTCGGTGCTCTGGAATCGCGCTCCCGCTCGGACCCCCTCGCGTCTCTTCAGGAGCCGCGCTCTCGCTACGAGGCTTCCTCGCCGCCCCCTCTTGCGAACCCCTCCTGCCAATCCCTCTACTCCCTGATCTTCTCCCTCCCTTCCCCTTCCCTCCTCCCTCACCTCCCTTCCCTTCTCCCTCCCTTCCCCTTCCCCTCCCCTTCCCTCGTCCTCTTGCCCCCTTCCCTCCCCCCTCCTTCCTCCACTCCCTTCCCGGCTGCGCCAATCACGCGTGACAGGGAAGGAAGATACACTTCCCCCTCTGAGGGGGCAGGATACAAAAAACGAGGAGGGACGGGCATCCAGGGTGCGGGAGGGGGACCTGGGAGGGCACCTGCGAGCAGTTCATGAATGCACACCCGGTTGCCTGGGCGATCGGCCCAGCAAGAGATGGAGGGAGGAGGAGGAACAGGAGGAGGAGGAGGAGGAGGAGGAGGAGGAGGAGGAGGAGGAGGAGGAGGAGGAGGAGGAGGAGGAGGAGGAGGAGGAGGAGGAGGAGGAGGAGGAGGAGGAGGAGGAGGAGGAGGAGGAGGAGGAGGAGGAGGAGGAGGGGGGCGCGAGGAGGAGGAACAAGCGCCAAACCTGTGACGCTCCGCGCGGATCTCTTGGATCTGCGCTGGACCCTCCTCCCTGGCGCGCCAGGGGCGGCGCTGGAGGCGCCGCCGGGGGGCCCAGCGCGGATCCAAAAAATCCGCGCGGAACGCCAAACGTTTATGTTTATGGCGTTGTTCCTTCTTCGAATGACGCCTGGGACAACTACCAGCCCGACCTCTCCGGTGGCGTGGCCAAAGTCCCCATGCGGATGGGCGTTGACCTCCTCTCCGAGCTCGTTCGAACGCTCGGGCACGGCCCGCTGCAGCACTGTGTCCTTTCCTGCAGGGGTGGAGCGGCGTTGCCAGACCTTGCGAACCGCGCGCCCCCCTCCCAGCCATGCCAGCGGAGCCATCCAGGGTGCTTGCTGACCTCGAGCCACTTCGAGGAAAGATAACTATGCACATACACCGATTCTGGCCAGGCCCACTTTCGAGTCCAGGATGGGCCTGACCAAGATCGGTGCATGTGCATAGCTCTCGTCGCCTGGCCACTACCGCATCCAGCCTGCACGGAGCTCTTGCATCGAATCATCGCCTCACTGGCACCAGTTGAGATGGTCCGCCCCGCCCCGCGACCTGCCCGCGACGACAAGGACATCGCCGATCTTATGATTGACCACGTCCGGCAGCCACATCACAAGTTTGATGAGGCATAGCAAGAAATTGCCCTGGAACGGCGCACCGGGGACCCAAAGGGATGCCGCTCACGAGCGAGGGAGGCGAGGTGCTGGGCCTGCGGAGTGCCTCGACTTCCTGGCCACGGCCTGCAGACCGGGGTGCCCATCGGCGGAGCTCCGGCAAATTGCCCCTGGGACGGCAGACGCGCAGCCCTACCACAGATCCTTGCCCGGAGGATCGCGACCAAGAGCAGAGATGAGGCCGGAGTCGGGGAAGACAGCCCGCGACTAGCTTGGGCAACCCTCCTGGGGACTGGGGCGGCCGTTCGGGGCACGGACCCGCGCCGATAATTACGAAGCGGGCACCTTGGCATCCTTCCTGGCGAGCCAGCACGTCCGCCACCTCGGGCGCTGCCAAGCTGACCAGCCATCGCAGGCCCGACGGGGCGCGTCCCAAACCCCGCCGCGGGCTCTGTCGCGGCGACAGGGGGCGGCGACAGACGACCAAGGCACCGACGCAGGCCGCGCTGGCACCCCAACGACCCAAGGGACCGAAACCCGAAGCCCACCAGCGGAGGCGCCCAGACACAGGGGGACGGCCCAGCGGCAGGACGTGGCGCCCAGGGACGACGGCGGCCAAGCCCCAGCGGCACCCAGTCAGACGGAGGAGGCTGCTCACCCCAGCCCGAACACGAACGAGTCGCGATCAAACGCAGCAGCGTTCATCCCATCTTGTTGGCCCGACGGTTTTGTCCTGTATGGCTGCCTCCTGGCCGCTCTTCTTGTACGGCCTCGCCCTCGTGTCCCTATGCTGCTTAACCGCAATAAGCAATAAAAGCCCCCCCGGGGTTGTCGTTAGCACCGTACCGTAATTAAATGATTATTTGGGGCGGTTTTCGCGGAACTATATCTTGAGCACCGCGCAAATGAAAAGGAGACTATATAATTCCCGCGCCTTGGCTCGGGCGGTATCCCAACCTGACTCGTGCTACTGCCCCATAGGTCTCCCCCATAGGACCCCCCCAATAGAATTCCCCCATTGGACTCTCCCATAGGACTCTCCCGTAGGACTCCCCCACAGGATTCCCCCACAGCAGACTCGTTTGCGTTCAGAGCAGTTCCCGAGGATGTCTCAGGCGAGGCGCTTGTTTCAGAACCGCACGGAGGCCAGATTGCGAGAATGTTTCAGGCGGTTTCCTTGTTTCGGCGGGCGGACTCGTCCGCGTTCAAAGCATGTTGCGAAGTACCAAGGTAACGTTTCCATGGTGCTGGAGCGTCATACTTTCGCCGGAGAGGGGGGGGCGGCTTTCTCATTACCTCTCCGGGTTACCCGTGGCGTTGCCTGGGTCTGCTCTTTCGTCCGCAAAACCGGCCAGTTCTCCCCTCGCCGGATCGCGGACGTTCAGTACATGCAAGGTCTTCCACTCACGGCTCCTTTCCACCGTAGACCACGCAGTTTCCACATGGCTGCACGGCTGCGGCACGCCCATGGAAAACTACATGTTCTGACAAGCCTCCTTCTCTTGTTTCGGCCACGCGCAAGAGTGACCCTGCGTAAGAGCGACCCTTGGTGCGCGGATTTTGGGGGGGCGCGGAGGGACCACACTCAGGCGCGCAAGACGCTGCTATCGCGTCGCAATCGGTGATGGGGGGCCCCATGGTGCCCGCACCAGAGGTCACCCCGGTGAAAGGTCACTCTTACGCGCAGTAGATTACCGACGCCTGCTCTCTCTTGCGCCCGCGGACCCAACAACTTTTTCCAATCGAGGCGCCCCTCCTGGGGCTCGCGCCCGGTGTCTACGAAAGAAAATCCGCCGACCCCTCGGGGTTCCATCGGCGCGTGAGATGCTTCCCCCTCCCCAAACCCCTTCCACCGGGAGCCGGGCCCAATCGATTTGGAAAAGGGGGGGGGGCGTCTATCTGGGCGGCCGGGGGGGCACCTTGCTCCAGGAATTCTAGAAGGCATCGAGGGCGTCAAAACAGGCCACGAGGGCCCCGAGAGGGGCGGCCGAAGATGCCTCCAAGACGCCTCGATAAGCTTCGAAGAGGCCTCCCAAGAGGGCCCCAAGAAACCCAAATCGGTGATTTTCGCATACGTACACACATATGTGTGTATATACATATATACATATCCATATATGCTAAGGGCGGTTCCCAAGATCTGTGTTTTATTGCCGCAAAGTGGCATGATCTTCCTCGTCGGCGCCCCTGCCATCCTCCCGTCGACATGCACGCTCGACCCGTCATGCTCAAGTGACAGCCGCGCTAGCCGCGCAACAGAAAAGCAACAGCCCCGACAACGTCACTTTGTTCAGGCGGTTGCAATTGACCGACCGAGGCAGAAGTAAGACTTGCCAGGCCAACGAGAGCAGTCTGCCCAGCCAGACCGCACCCCACCGGCCATCTGGCTGGAAAGTTCCAAATCGATGTTTTCTGCAGTTCGGACAGAAGTGTTCACACACGAAGGCTTTGCGGACACCCACGAATCTGAGTTCAACTTTGCAAACATCACGCCAGTTTGACTCCACAAATATAAACCAGTATTCCAGAACAGCCACTGAGCGGATCGCACTCGATTGTCCCAGCCACGCTCGTTCACCGACGGGGAGCGACTGGACATGACCTCGCGCGCGTGGCGCCAAATCCTGTCTATGATCTGCGTGCCGCCCTTAGTGCATACCACGCCGCCGCCTGGCATCCGATGGCGAAAAAGCTGCACGTATTTGGGTTTCACCCATTTGCCCCCGACCTTCTCCTTTTTGTGCACAACGAAATCGCGGATTACTCCATCGAGGTTTCGCTTTCGGTTGGGACCCATTTTGTATGACCGCGCGCCGTCTGTATGTAGGAAAACGCATCGGCCCTTGAGAAATTTCTTTGCGTACGGCTCCCAATCCTTCTTGGTTATGGGCCCAGGGCGTGGCGACCGCACCTAGGTTAACTTCGGGGAAATCTCTCGGGCTCTTGCAGACCCATAAACTGCCAATATGCGAAGACCTGCAATACAAGTACAATCGCAATTGATTTCAAGGACGCGCGGGAAGGACGCAAGGGCCTTGGAAACTGGGCCCCTGGCCAGACTGTGTCACCTGAGTGCCTTCGCCCCCTGACCCCAGGCAACCGCGGCATTTGACTCTACGCAGCGCAGCTGTCGCACTGGCTCTGGGCGTCTTGATCATTCCCCAAGCAGTGCTTGCACTTAGGGGTCCTTACTTGGCTTAACCATCTCAGAACCGCTGCTGGCTGTTGCGGGAGGTGCCGCCCGTCGCCGTCCGTCGCCGCCGCCATCTCGGGACCGCTGCCGGCTTTTGCGGGCGGTGCCGCCAGTCGCCGTCCGTCGCCGCCGCCCGTGGCTCTTACTTGTCTTAACCACATAGAGTGCACCACATAGATTACACCGCGTAGATTGCATAACCTAGGTTGCATCGCACAATTGCACCACACATATTGCACCGCAGCAAGGACCTACTGTCACGGGTCCACGCTGTCTAACATACTATGGCAGAAAATCTCGCCAGCAGATCGAGACGAAACTAGCGACCATCTGCATCCCGACGGCACTTCAAACGGAAGAAGAGGAAAGAGGATGAACAGACGGGGGGAAAGGAGCGAAAGCAAGCCCCCTCTTCTCTGTCTCACTAATGTCTCCTGACTTCCCACCTTACGACAACTCCCCTAAGAATCGTTTCTGGGTGGGCTGATGAAGATACGTAAGCCGTCAATGCAGTAGACCCACGCCGCGATGGAGGCGGCGCACGCCCGAAACCAACAAAACATGAAAAACAATCAAAGCCACAGGAAAACACATTAAAATCAGAGCACCCAGGCAACACACATCAACGAAATCAAGGCCCCGACTTGTTTTTGGCAGCACATCCAAAAGAAAACCTAAAAGAAAACCTAAGGTTTTCATCAGTTGCTTGTCCGGCAATCACTCGGGGCCTGGGTTTCGTTGATTTTTTGCCTGGGGCGTTTGAGTTTCCTGGTTGTTCCTGAGGTCTTGATTGTTTTTCCTGTTTTTGTTGGTTTTCGGCTCCCTGGCCGTCCCAGCTCCGCTTCCACCTCGCCCTCAGAGGCGCGGGAAGCCCGAAACCAACAAAAACAGGAAAACCAGTCAAAACAAGAAAGGAACACCAGGAACATCAGAGCACCCAGTCAAAACAATCAACGAAATCAGTGTCCCGAATGGTTTTCGGATGGGAAGCATTGAAAACACATTAGGTTTTCGTTGGCGTTCTGCCAAAAACCAAGCGGGGCTTGGATGTCGTTGATTGGTTTGCCTGGGTGCTCTGATTTTCATGTTTTTCCTTTGGTTTTGAGTGATTTTGCTGTTTTGGTTGGTTTTCGGCGCCCTGTCCCTCCCCCAGCGCCGCCTCCACCTCACCCCAGAGAAGGCGCGGGGGAAGTAGAAACCAACAAAAACATAACAATCAGTCAAAACCTAAGGAAAAAAACAGGAAATCAAAGCCTCCAGCCAAAAAAACAACCAAATCTAAGCCCAGAGTGATTTGTTGCAGAAAAACAAAAGAAAACCAAACGTGTTTCAATGTTTTTCATCCGAAAACCACTCAGGGTTTAGAGTTCGTTGATTATTTTTGCTCGGGGCTTTGATTTTCGTGGTGTTTCCTTTGGTTTTGACAGATTTTACTGTTTTTGTTGGAGTTCGGCGCCTTGCACCCCACGCCCAGGCTGGGGTGTCTGCCTGGGGTGGAGTGGCTGGTCGATTTGAAAGCGGAGAGAGAGAGAGAGAGAGAGAGAGAGAGAGAGAAAGAGAGAGAGACAGAGAGAGAGAGAGAGAAAAAGAGAGAGAGAGAGAGAAAGAGCGGAGGGAGAGAGGGAGAGAGAGAGAGAGAGAGAAACAACAAAGAGAGAGAGAGAGAGGAATAACATGCGATTCCAAATATCATCGTTACACAAACATGCAAACCCAGATCTTGGGAACCGCCCCTACCCTATATATATATATATATATATATATATGTGTGTGTGTGTGTGTGTGTGTGTGTGTGTGTGTGTGTGTGTTCGTAAACAAATGCGGCTTTCTCGTCTTTTTTCAGCTTCCGACGCTCGAAGACGGCCCAAGAGGCCCCCACGACCGCCACTACACTGCCCAAAAGGCCCCGAAGGATGCCCCTGGACGCCCCAAAAGGGCTCGACAGCCCAAGAGGGCCCCAGGAGGGCCCCAAGAAGGGCCCAAGAATCGGGGGCGCGCAAACACGGATTAGCGATCCGTGGAATGGGCGCGCCGTCGCCAAATCCATGGATCGGGGGGGGGCCCTCCCCAAGGTGCGGCTGGTGCCGCCTCGTTCGGCGGCGGAAATGGGCGATTTCCCATGGAAACGGGACCCGTCGCTAGCTAACCCACGCCCCCTTAATCCATGTTTGCGATCGCCTGAAAGAAGGGGACCACGAACCGACAATTCGAGCCTTCCGCCAAAAGAGGCCCCGGGGAGACCCCAAGAGGCCCCTTGGGCCTCAAGAGGCCCCCACGGGACACACAAGAGGCCCAAAAGAGGCCCCACGAGGCGCCCAAACAGCCCCCCAGAGGCCTCCGAACTGCCTCGGGCAGGCCCCCGAGAGGCTCCTCACGAAAACCCAACGGACATCCAAGAGGCCTATGAACCACAACCCGGGCATGGTGGCGGGATGGACCAAAGGCTGGTGGAAATAAATCCGCCGACGCTGTCGGCGTGGGGAATGGGTTGTTCGTCGTGGTTGTTGTCCTCAAACGTACTCGTCGTCTTCTTTTCTGGGTCCGTCGCCGCTCCCCCCCGCTCGTCCCCTTCAGGGTCGGCGGCACCAGCCAGAAGGCCTTCGCAATACACGCGTAAGTCACGCAGCGCCCAGAAGCCGCAACAACGACTCTCCCCCAAGGGGTCGGCGGTGCGGCGTAAACCAAAAATGAAGGGGCCCACAACACACGCAAAAAATTATCCTGGCGAAGGACCCAACCAGATGCAGTTGCGAACACCGCAATTGTGAGTATCTTCTTCGATGGCGCTCCCTATGGGGCCACGAACCGTATGAGGGGTGTGCCGAAATCTGTGCGGCGGGCGCATGGGAGCGTAGCCACTGGGGCCTTCGCTGGAGCTCCCTATGGGGCCGCGAACCGTATGAGGGGTGTGCCGAAATGGGTGCGGTGGGCGCATGGGAGCGCAGCCACTGGGGCCTTCGCTGGAGCTCCCCATGGGACCACGAAGCGTGTGATGGGTGTGCCGAAATGGGTGCGGTGGGCGCATGGGAGCGCAGCCACTGGGGCCTTCGCTGGAGCTCCCTATGGGGCCACGAAACGTGTGAGGGGTGTGCCGAAATGGGTGCGGTGGGCGCATGGGAGCGCAGCCACTGGGGCCTTCGGTGGAGCTCCCTATGGGGCCACGAAACGTGTGAGGGGTGTGCCGAAATCTGCGCGGTGGGCGCATGGGAGCGCAGCCACTGGGGCCTTCGCTGGAGCTCCCTATGGGGCCACGAAACGTGTGAGGGGTGTGCCGAAATGGGTGCGGTGGGCGCATGGGAGCGCAGCCACTGGGGCCTTCGCTGGAGCTCCCTATGGGGCCACGAAACGTGTGAGGGGTGTGCCGAAATGGTGCGGTGGGCGCATGGGAGCGCAGCCACTGGGGCCTTCGCTGGAGCTCCCTATGGGGCCACGAAACGTGTGAGGGGTGTGCCGAAATCTGTGCGGTGGGCGCATGGGAGCGCAGCCACTGGGGCCTTCGCTGGAGCTCCCTATGGGGCCACGAAGCGTGTGAGGGGTGTGCCGAAATGGGTGCGGGGCGCATGGGAGCGCAGCCACTGGGGCCTTGGAGCTGGGACCACGCGCCATGTGATGGGGCCCGCGCTGTGAGCTCCCTATGGGGCCACGAAACGTGTGAGGGGTGTGCCGAAATTGCGGTGGGCGCATGGGAGCGCAGCCACTGGGGCCTTCGCTGGAGCTCCCTATGGGGCCACGAAACGTGTGAGGGGTGTGCCGAAATGGGTGCGGTGGGCGCATGGGAGCGCAGCCACTGGGGCCTTCGCTGGAGCTCCCTATGGGGCCACGAAACGTGTGAGGGGTGTGCCGAAATGGGTGCGGTGGGCGCATGGGAGCGCAGCCACTGGGGCCTTCGCTGGAGCTCCCTATGGGGCCACGAAACGTGTGAGGGGTGTGCCGAAATAGAGGAGGGAGGAGGGAGGAGGAGGAGGAGGAGGAGGAGACGGGAGGATGAGGGAGGATGAGGAGGGAGGAGGAGGAGGAGGAGGAGGAGGAAGAGGAGGAGGAGGAGGAGGAGGAGGAGGAGGAGGAGGAGGAGGAGAGGAGAGGAGAGGAGACGCGGGCCACCGTCTCTTCAAAACGAGGACCCAACACCACAGGATGGTTGGGAAATAAACAAATCCCAGGATTCCCAATGTTTGCAAATATTTTCTGGGTTTCTGTCTTCTCCTCCACTTCCCAAATTCTCACATACTTCATGGGAATCGACGATAATTGTGTCTGCGTGTGTTTTTTTTTCCCTCCGGAATAAAATCTTTCGCGTCGGACTGTGCCCATGGCCCCCCGTTCACAACAACAGAGTCCCCCCGCAACCCATTGGGACCAAAACGCTCTCTTGCCGAGGATATCCTCACACTTTGCCCCGGAGTCGCGCTCCCGCATGGTGTTTCCTCGCAAATGTGGGGGCGGAAAACGCACGACACTCTGGGATCACGCATCCGCTGTAGAGTTTTTTTGATCTACTCGGGAACCTCGCTGTCTCTTGATATTTCCTCGCGAGTCATGCCGGTCTGGCACTTCAACATCCCGCCCGCTCGAAGGATCGTCTGGGCCCGCCCGCCCGACCCCGCCCTGTAGGGTCCACCCGGTCGACCCGCCCGTCTGGTTCGAACACATCTACAACTACACGCAACAAAACTGCACCTGGTTGCGGGGACCCGGGGTGGCAATCATAATTGCATTTGGCGCGTAGGTCGGTCTGGGTGGACGGACACCGCTTCGCGACCTTCGATTGAAGGCGATGGTCGCGCCGACGACGTTGCGTGCCAAGCGTGGACCCGATCACCACGTTTCACGGCGAGGCTGGGCGGCGGCCGCGAGAAAAATCACAACGCGAACAAGCGTTTCACCCTCGGACGGGTAAGCCGGCACGAAGAATAACTCAAAAGCGCGGGGGATCGGATCGCGAATTTGCTGCTGGGGCACAGGCGGGGGAAGTCGAGGCCCCCACGCATACGGCTGGCTTCGCTGAGCCAGGGGATGTGGAATGTCGGCGGGAAGCGGCCCAGGGAACGCGGCCTCGGCGATGGGCGGCGCGGGCACCCGATGCTTCGCGCAGAGGGGGCACGCACAAAACGGCACTTAGCGGCCGGGGCGCGGTGCATGTTGGGAGCGCGAGTGGCGGCGCCCGACATGCGCCCCGCCTCGCTGGCTAGGTGCAGTTCTACAAGTGCTCCGTTTTGTAAGGATGTCTCCGGCGAAACCAGCACGTGCAGAGCTACACCTGGCGCCTGGCGACGTGTAGTTCTGAACATGCTGGATGTCTCCCGCGGGGCGAGCACGTGCAGACCAGCACCTGGCGAAAGGGGCGGTGCAGGTCGGGTGCGTCGTCGCGCTCCGCCCGCAGAGACAGAAAGGCAAGGGCCGCTGAACCCTCTGCCGGCCCCCGGGCGGAGGTGTCTGAACGTCCCAGGGCTATCCGAAGGAATTCCAACTGCGGCCTCCGACCATATCGCCCCCCATTCCCGCCCGCTGTTTTGCCCTCCCCCTTCCCCGTTCTTCCTCTACCTGCCGCCCTCCATTTCCCCGAGCATTTCTCAATTGCCCCTGGCCCCTGCGCGGCGGCAAACGCCCGCCCCCCCCCGCAGCTGAAAGACTCGCCGCGCGCTCATTCTCCAACCCGCTCGCGAGGCGCAAGTCTTGATTCCGGACTGACACTGGCAAACGACACCGAGGCCTCGGCAAATCCAACAGGCGCGATCGGCCCCTTCGAATGGCGGGCGAACCAAAAAGTAAGCGATGTTGCAAAAGTAAGTTTGGAATTTCCGGATCCGCGCAAAAAAAATAATCAACTCGCCCAAATTGTAGTTCTGTGCCTTTTTACCTAACAGCGAAGACTGCTAGTAGGGTCCAAAGAGAGCGTCTTTACGCCCCAGGGGGGGCTGGACGCGATGCGGGGGGGGATGCCGGGAATTTTTTTAGCCAACAGTGACGCACTTCGTGGTCTTCGAGCTCCCAAAACTCCATTCCTGGGCATGATTTTCAATGCCCGGAGCCAGCTGTAGGCCACTTCGTGTTCTTCGAGTTGCCAGAACTCCATTCCAGGGCCACATGTTGAATGCTGAGGGAGGCTGATGCTGAGGCTGAGGCAGGCTGAGACTGAGGCAGGCTGAGGCTGAGGCCGAAACTGATGGCAGGCTGAGGCTGAGGCTGAAGCAGGCTGAAGCTGAGGCTGAGGCAGGCTGAGGCTGAGGCTGAGGCAGGCTGATGCTGAGGCAGGCTGAGGCTGAGGCTAAGGCTGAGGCAGGCTGAGGCTGAGGCAGGCTGAGGCTGAGGCCGAGGCTGAAGGCAGACTGAGGCTGAGGCTGAACAGGCTGAGGCTGAGGCTGAGGCAGGAGGCTGAGGCTGAGGCTGAGGCAGGCTGATGCTGAGGCAGGCTGAGGCTGAGGCTGAGGCTGATGCAGGCTGAGGCTGAGGCAGGCTGGGGGCTGAGGCCGAGGCTGAAGGCAGACTGAGGCTGAGGCTGAAGCAGGCTGAGGCTGAGGCTGAGGCAGGCTGAGGCTGAGGCTGAGGCAGGCTGATGCTGAGGCAGGCTGAGGCTGAGGCTGAGGCTGATGCAGGCTGAGGCTGAGGCAGGCTGAGGCTGAGGCCGAGGCTGAAGGCAGACTGAGGCTGAGGCTGAAGCAGGCTGAGGCTGAGGCTGAGGCTGAGGCTGAGGCTGAGGCAGGCTGAGGCTGAGGCTGAGGCTGAGGCTGAGGCAGGCTGAGGCTGAGGCTGAGGCTGAGGCAGGCTGAGGCTGAGGCAGGCTGAGGCTGAGGCCTGAGGCTGAGGCAGCTGAGGCTGAGGCTGAAGCAGGCTGAGGCTGAGGCTGAGGCTGAGGCTGAGGCTGAGGCTGAGGCAGGCTGAGGCTGCTGAGGCTGAGGCTGAGGCTGAGGCAGGCTGAGTGAGGCTGAGAGGCTGAGAGCTGAGGCTGAGGGCTGAGGCTGAGGCTGAAGGCTGAGGCTGAGGCTGAGGCTGAGGCTGAGGCTGAGGCTGAGGCTGATGAGCTGAGGCTGAGGCTGAGGCTGAGGCTGAGGCTGAGGCTGAGGCTGAGGCTGAGGCTGAGGCTGAGGCTGATGCTGAGGCTGAGGCTGAGGCTGAGGCTGATGCAGGCTGAGGCTGAGGCTGGCTGAGGCTGAGGCCGAGGCTGAAGGCAGACTGATGCTGAGGCTGAAGCAGGCTGAGGCTAAGGCTGAGGCAGGCTGAGGCTGTGGCTGGCTGAGGCTGAGGCTGAGGCAGGCTGAGGCAGAGGCTGTGACTGCGACTGCCGTCGCCGCTGCGACTGTCATCGCGAATGCGACTACGACTGCGAGAACAGCAGAATTTTACATCTGGATTCTCATATGAATATTAAGTGGAATTCTTCCAGATATGCTCCTACACATCGCTGTTAGGTTGCTTTGCCGGGATAATTTTTCCTCCCCCACGAAACGAGGTATGAGGCCCAACATATGCCATCCCACGCAATCAAATTCTGGCAATCCCTCGGACGCAGCAGCATAGCGCCGCGGACCGAAGAAAAGGGGACCAAGCGGGTCTGATTAGCCACCCCAGGCGCGGGCGTGCACACCCACAGACAGAGATAAACAACAACAAAAGCAAAAACAGCAACCTGGCGGTTTAACATCAAAACGGCCAAGCACAGCCACGCGGCAAAAACTGGAGCGCGACGGCTTCGCGATTCAACCGTCGAGAATCAGTCGGGCGTAGCCGGAGGCAGCGCCCACCTCGCGACGAGCCGCCGGGCGCGGGGCCACTTGCGAGCCGACGCCTGCAGGGCAGCCCGAAAGGGGGCGGGCGTCGAGCAGGCCGCCGGGCCGGAGATGAGCCGACGGTGCTCCAAGGCCGTTTTGGTCGCGTGTAACCCAAGCGCATGTCTCTGGAAACGGTCCCTGTCGGTACCGAGTCCGAGGAACTCTGCAAACGAATTGCGCGAAATGCCGAGGACATGCCTGAACGCGGCCTTGACAAAGATGCAGCTAGCAGCGTGCTCGAGTGCGTCCGTTGGACCTTGACAAAAATGCATCGCCCAACACGCTGGAACTGGTGGTCTGTGCACCAGCCGTTAAACCAAGTGCAATTAACGGCAAAGAGCAAAAAGGGGGGGTAGGGAGGAGCCATGAGCGTCTAGACAACGGCGCGCGCTACGAACCGCCGAGCGCAAGGGGACAAGGCGGGCGGGCCAACGTTTGGCCCAGCGCTTACGGAGGTGATGTTCGAGATGCGGATGGCCACGTGCTGCGCGAATGTGATGGCAGGCGCCGACCTGACCACGGTAGAGTAGGTCGCGAAGCCGATGGCGTGGAAGCACGTCTTCGGCAACCCCGGCGGCGCGTTCGAGGGCGCAGGCGGCCGAGCGATCCAGCCGCGGTCGAGATGGTGGGCGTGCTCGCTGCTCGTCGCGTAACTGCAGGGGTCGCAGTTCACGGAAGTGTTCGCGCCAGCGTAGCCCGGGGGAGGATAATGCACGCAGCTTGATCGCCAACTCCATGTCCCGGAGCCCGCGGAAGGTAGGCGGCGCGCCGAAGAGGGCGCCCATGTGGTAGGCGGCGGAGGGAGGGGGCCAGTAGCGAGGCCCTCGTGTCAGCCGTTCTACTGCGCGGTCTTGAAGTGCAAGAAGACGCGGGGGGGCGTCACGTAGCTGGGCGATGTAGTAGAGGGCGGGGAGGGCCTGGACGTTATGTTGTGTCATGGTAGCCGCGATGCCTTCATCAACTCGGAGTAGGTGGCGCGCACGATCACTGTAATTATTAATTTCTGCCGCCGCCCATTCCTGCCGGCAGGCCTCGGGGCCGATGTGGAAGCCGAGGTACTTGGCAGCAAGGGGCGCCAAGAAGCCCGCCCAGAGAGGGAGGCGGTCCATGATGACCGCGCGAGCTCGCAGAAGATCAGTCGACCAGAGCGGCACGATGACGCACTTGTCGCGCCGGATGTCCAGTGCCGCAATGCGGAGCCACGTGGGGAACAGCCGAGCGACAAGAGGCGCTTGAACAACAAGTCGGTGAAGTACTACTGTAGAAGCACGGGATCCTAGCAAAGCCAGGATCCACCAGAGATGGTTTTGAGATGGTCGCCCGCTGGTGGCTCTGAGAGCCCCTGGCGGGCCCGAAGGTCGCCCAGCCAAAGGTTCCCCCCGCGAGGGTGGCACGCAAGATCAACACCTCGGTGGCCTGATTTGTTTCGCGGGAGCGTTGATCGACATTCCTGCCCCCCCGCAGCCCCGACGAAACCCGCGGGGTACAAAACTCGACGAACTCCACATATGCATGATTTCTGTTATTGCCCCCGCGCGTTGTTTCAAGGCGTGCCCCAAATAAATCGAAACGCCCCTCTATCATCCCTGAAGATCGCCCCGCATCGGTCGGAATGCGCGAAATGGGAACATGGACTTACGAGGAGGGAAACTGGACGGGAGGGTGTATAATAGCAGCATCATTGGTGCAAGGACGGTGGTGATGGTGACGAGGATGATGAAAGTGACTATACTAGCATCAGGCGTGAAAGGAACAGCTAGCATCAAATGTTACGACCCAGGCACGCGGAAAATGGACGGGAGGGTTATAGCAGCATACTTATGATGGCACTTATGATGGTGACGGTGATGATGGTGACTATGACGGTGATGATTGTGATTATGATGTTGATGGTGTCTTGGGTGATGCTGACGGTAATGATGGTGGCGATGATGGTGATGATGTTGATGGTGATCATGGCGGTGATGGTGATGATGGTGACTATCATGGTGATGCTGGTGGTGGTGATGGTAAAACTGATGATGATGGCGATGGTGATGCTAGTGACTGGGATGGTGGTGGTAGTGGCTATGCTGGTGATGTACGTGGCGATGGCGATGATGATGACCTATGGTAAGGTATATCATGTTTCCCGACCTGTGCCCTCATGGTGGGTTGCCGACCATGGGCACCAACGTGTAAGTTTCACGCCGACGCGTGAAAAGTCATTGGCCGCACTCCCACGGCAGCCTGAAACCAACTTATAACACCTGCAATGATGAACTCCTGGCTGGGAGCTCACGCGCGCATGAACTCCAGCGCCTTGGCCTTGATGACCTCGTGGAGCTCGAGCTTCACGGCGCCCTCGGCCAGCGTGCCGCTCGCCTTGGTCAGCTCCTCGTCGACGCGCGCCTGCCTCTGCGCAAGGCCCGTCTTGTTGTCGCGGTGGATGTTGTGCATGATCTTGCACTCGCTGAGGGTCGTGTCGATGCAGCGGGCGCCCTCCTCGATCCTCTGCGCCGCTGCAGCGAAGAACTCGTCGGCGCCCAGATCGACGAACAGCTTCTGTGCCTCCTTCTTGTACTCGTTGACGCTGTCGATGGCCTTCGTGCGCAGCGACGTCAACCTCTTGCTCGTACCCCTCTGCGCGACGGGGAACACGGCCCCCTCGGCCTTCTCGAGGATCTGCTCCCAGGTCAGCTCCCCGAACGACGCTGGGTCACCCTTGTAGTTCGCGCCGTCGGTCATGCCTCCTGATGGGGGGGGCGACTATACACATAACCAATGCAGCCCTCCCGCCTTCCCCATCCAGCCCAAAGCTTGAGCTGGATGAAGGCGGCGACGAGGAACACATCCGTTATTGCACATTCGCTGCCTCCCCCGATCCTTTCTGAGCGTCCACGGAGTCCGCCATCTTGCCGAGCTGCGCCGTCACCTCGGCCATCCCCGCGCGCTTGAAGTCCTCCAGCATCTTCCCGATGGTGGCGAAGAGGTCTGCGGGCGTCGACCCCATGAGGAAGAACTCGGCGTACTTCGTCTGGACCCCGACGTCGGACCAAGAAGCGGAACCGTCGAGCGTCAGTTTCTCCTTCCAGCGCTCGCGGCCGCTCTCCAGATACACCGCGTGCAAGGCCTGGAATGCATCGAAGCCGTTGTCGCTGACTACCTGCTGCTCCGCGGTCTCGCCCTCTGCGAGGAGATCGATGGCCATCGCGATCGTGTTCAGCTTGTCGGAGAGGAGGTCCGCCAACACCGTATTGTATGTGTCTGGCCACCCTTCGTCGGCGACGAACGTCTTGACCCTGGTGCTCATGAGGGTGAGCTGCTCCTTGTGAAGCTTGATGTCCATGGCCCACTCGGGAGAGACCGAGACCTGTTCTGAGTGCTTGCTAATGCTCGCCATGGCAGCCGTGTTCACCGATACCATAGCCTGGCGAACTGCCTCGATGTGGTCCGCGTCGGTGAAGTAGAGCTGCCTCTGGTAGATCGCATTCTTGAGAGCGTTCTTGTTACCGACGGTCGGGGCAGAGGCGAACATCCGCAAAGTCAGCACAGATTGCCTGGAACCGTCGACCTGCGTCATGTCTTCGTATTTCGCCAAGGGGATGCTGCGCAGCACGTCGATCCTGTCTTTCAGACCCGAGCACTCCTCAAAGCTAGTCGAGTTGCACAGCTCCTCGATGAAGCGGTCGATGCCGCCCATCTCCTTAACTTCGAGCTCCCCGACGGCGGTCTGGGTACGAAGCCGCGTGTTTATGGTGTCCAGCAGCTTGGCCCACGCCACGTCGCAATCGGTCGGCCTGCACAGCTTCGCATTGCGTGTCACCTCAGTCGCGTTGCCCTTGAAGAACTCCTGTTCGTCCCAACTCGGAATGTCATCAAGCGTTTTCATCAGGTGGACAACCTTGGGAGCGAGGTCGAACTCGTCCGCCCTGTGTCTCATAAAAAGTGCCAGCGCTGGAGCCCATAACCTGCTGCCCTCGATGTCCTGCTTGGCGGTCTGCCAGCACTTGCCCAAACTCCCATCCAAGAGCTTCTTCACAATCAGGCTGTCCAAGTTCACAAGCTTGTCGACCCCTGGCGCGTCAAGTGACCCCAGAAGGCACAGGATGGTAATCAACTCCCGGGCACAGCTCTTGATAATGTCGTAATCCTGTGGCGTGCCTGTATACTTGTCGACGGTCGCGTCTTCCAAGATGTGTTCCATATCGTCGACTAGCCTCGCGTTGAGATGCCTCCCCGACTGGCCTTGCTTGACCAAGGGCATCGCGACGTACTCCGAGGCCACCGCCCGAAACCTGGCGACGAAGGCAGCTGGCTCAAGTGCAGGGATCTCCCGCAGGCGAGGGTTCAGGCAATCGAAGTTGGAGCCGCCGCCGTCGCCATCCAAATCGCCAGCGAAATCCTCTGAGCCATCAATGCTGAACGGCATGATCGCATCGGCGATGTCCTCCGTGACGCTGGCGCTCTTGACTCGTAGTTGGACCAGCTTCACCGCGTAGGCTGGCGGGAAATGCCATCCCCTTCTTCTTGAGCTCACCCAGGGTCTTGAACAAGACGCCCTTTTCCACGGATCCTGGGTTCGCAATCTTGCATGCCTGCTCCTGCTTGAGCCTGGCGCGCCGAACGTTCGAGATGCAAGAGTCGACCTTCGCCGAGTCCTCGAAACGCGTTGCTGCATAGTCGTCGGGAGAACCTGGCCAGCATCCAATCGGTTGACGAGGTCGATCGCCTTCTCCTGGTCCGTGAGGTTCCGCTTATACCTCGCGTTGCCGCCCGCTGTGGTTGCGGCGCCATCGCTCACCGCGCTCTTGGTGTCGCAGGGGCTCTGGTGCAACTCAGTCATCGATCCTCCTGACATCGCCCCCCCTGGCGCCTGCCTCAGAAGCTCAGGCGATCCCGCGTGCGTGCCCAGTAACGGAGGAGCTTCTGCGGCGGCGTCGTCAGGATGCACAGAGTCTGCACCTGCGTCGGGGGCCCGCGCGCCCGTCGCAGCAGGCGGGGCCGCGCCGTGGCCAGACGCGGCATTGGCCTCCAAGAGTCCACGGTTACCAGCAGGAGGCTCTGCAGAGACACCATATTGATCTCCGCGCGACTGCCCGCTGCCTTTGGCGCCCACACCGTCGTCTCCAGGGGCAATCATACCCAAGGCCTTCCTCTTCAAGAACTCCAGGGTCGGGGGGAACTTGTTCCCGCGAAGGCTCGCGGGCAGGGACTCGGTGAGGAGCTTGCGGACTTTGTCGAACATCGTCGCAGGCTGATTTGCCGCCACCCGCTTCTGAGGACTCACGTTGACGATCTGGTCTTCCAGCTCCACCTTGCACCGCATCTTAACCTGCAAGGAGGGCCCGCTGTCGTCTTTAGTGATGGCCATGTCGTTCATCTGCCCCACAGTGAACGGACTCGGGATGGCGCCCGTATTCTCGCCCAGGGCCTCGAGGTCCAGGCCCTTCGTGTCGGTGGACATCATGTCGCTCTCCTTCTTGGCAGTGAAGTTCGCAGTGACTGTGTAGCCCAACCTCTTGTGCGCAAGGATGCTCTGCGTCGGGAAAGACCTCTCGTCGGGGTCCGTGTCAGCCACCTTGATCAGCTTCTCGAAGGTCTCGCCGAACTCTTTGTCAGCGCTGCACTGGCCGCAAACCTGGGCGAAGCTCACGCCCAGGGCGTGAAAATGCGGCATGGGGGAATAGCACTGGTCGCGCGCATTGACCGAGAGGGGCACCGTCTCGGGCGCAGACTTAGCCTTGCACCTCTGGCACGTGCACGGCGTACCAGGCTTGCGCAAGGCATCGCCCAGGCCAGGGTTTCGCACCTCGCCGATGGTCGGGGGGGCCGAGCCGCCTGGGAGGTGGAAGAGGCCGCCGATGTCCTGGTCGGCACCGCCTGCATCAGCAGCCTCCCTGGCTTTCCCTCCACGCCCGCGACCATGCCCACCACTGCGGGCGGCCTTCTTGGGCACGGGCCCTTCGCCAGCAGGGCCATCGCCTCTCGGGGCACGCTTGCGGGGCGCCATCGCCCTGCCAGCCACGCGCAAGTGAAGTGCAATGGCCAGAACAGAAGTGATGAAGGGAGGACTGCAACTCGCGACGTCCCTGAACCAAAGCGGCGACGACGGAGGGGCGATGGGGCTGACGACCTTCCCTGTTGGTCTCTGTCGTTGCTTCGGGGTTTGGCCTGGGCCAGACACGTTCATCGCACATGTGGGTAGCGCGGGACTGACAACGCACAGCCATGGATCCCAGGTGCTCCTCGAGGCATGCCAGGGCTTCAGAAGAGGGCAAGGTCACGGACGCATCCATTGAATCATGCGGCGTGGCCGCGTGTTGAGGCGAGACCGTGAGGGAAATTACTCACTGCGCCCAACGCGCCACAACTGCGCGTCTGCCGAAATATCCACTGCAACCCCGATCGATTGCAAAGGCCACGGTCGCTCCGGTAAGTTCAGGGGTTCGGGGCGCGCGGCCGCCCGGGCAAGGTCAACATTTTTTTATATAAAAATAGTATAAAAAACAAATGTTCGGCACGGTACTCTGGACCCTTGCATGAGCGTCCACTTTCCTGTCGGCAAGAGCCCCAGGGATCCCAGGATACCTCGACGGCGGTGCCGCTCCCCAGAAACAAATACACCGAAAGAGCACCAAGCCACGCAACCATATGAAGTACTTATGGTTATGCTGCGCTTTCATGCTTCGACGCCAACGGCGGACAGGCGAAGCCGAACTTTGACTACAGAAATCAAGAAGTTGGGGCCCCCGACCGAAAACTCCCCAAACGGAGCGCCAGACCAGAGCCGACGTCCGCGCGTGGCGACGAGGCAACCACACGCCCAAGGTCGACCTGAAAACGCCACCACCACGCAAGGTGGCCCTCGACGCTGGTCCAGAGAAGGCTTGGCACAGAGGAGCAAACGCTGGCGAGGCCGCGGCCTTGGTCGAAGGTCGCCGTCGGCTGGTGGCCAGAGACCACGTCGGTGCTGCCCAGGAGGGCATCTGCTGAAGTGGGCATTCGCTCGCGACCGCTCGTCGGCAGAGCTCGAAACTCCCGTCCTCCCAGAAATTGGCCCCGATGGGGGTCTCCATATCGCTGCTGTCTGGCTACAGATGTTTATGACGCTTGCTTTGATAAGGTCCACATATTGCTGTTGGTCGCTTGCGTTGCCGACGCATGGGGGTTTCCAGAAACGAATGATTCGCGAAGCGTCATATCTACTTGATGGGAAGGCCCTACCTACTTGTGAGAGGCTCCTATTGACTTTTTGGGAGGGTCCTACCTACTTTGGTGAGGATTTTTTGTGCTTTTGGGAGTGTCCTATCTACTAATGGGATGGTCATATCTACTTTTTGGAAGGGTTTTATCTACTTTGGGGGCGGTCCTGTCTACTTGTTTGGGGGGGCACATGTACTTTTGGGAGGGTCCTATCTACTTGCGATGGGGGGTCCTATATACTTCTTGGGAGGGGCCTATCTGATTTGGTGCGGGTCCTATCTACTTCTGGGAGGGTCCTATCTACTTGATGGGAGGGTCCTATACACTTCTTGGCATGGTCTGTCTGCTTTTGGGAGGGCCCTATCTACTTGCTGAGAGGGCCCTACCTACTTTGGGAGGGTCTTATCTACTTTTGGGGAAGGTCCTATCTACTTGCGGGAAGGTACTACCTACTTTGGGTTGGGTCCGATGTGCCTTTGAGAGGGTCCTATCTACTTGTTGGGAGGGCCCTGTCTATTTGTTGGGAGGGTCCTATGTACCGTTGGGAAAGTCCTATCTACAGGTGGAAGGGCCCTATCTCCTTTATTCGGGAGGTCCTCTCTACTTGTGGGAAGATTATCTGTTTGGGAAGGTCACATTCTTGTTAGGAGGGCCCCGTCTACTTGTTGGGCGGGTCCTATATACGCCTTGGGAGGGTCCTATCTACTTGTTCGGATGGTCCCATCTACTTGTTGGGAGGGTCCTATCTGCATATGGGAGGGTCCTATCTACTTTTGGGAAGGTCAGAGCTACTTGGTGGGAGGGTCATATCTATGTTGGGAGGGTCCTATATGCTTTTGGCGGTGTCCTATCTACGTGTGGGAAGGGCCTGCCTACGTTTGGGGGTGTCCTATATACTTTTGGAGTGGGTCCAATCTACTTGTGGGGGGGGGGTCCTGCATAATTGTTGTGAGGGTCCTATCTACTTTGGGGACAGTCTGGTCTACTTGAGGGGGGGTCCTATCTCCTTTTTAGGAAGGTCCTACCTACTTTTGCAAGTGTTGTATCTACTTGTTGGGAAGGCCTCACCTAATTGCTTCGAGGGTCCTATATAGTTGTTGGGGGGTGCTGTTTAATTGTTGGGCAGGTCTGTTTACTTGTTGTGAGGGCTCCACCTGCTCGTTAGGAGGGCCCCAATACTTGCTCGGATGGCCATGTCTACTTTGGTGAGGGTGCTATCTAATTGTTGGGGGGGTCGTATTACACACTTGCTGGGAAGGTCCGATATCCTCGGTGGGGCGGTCCTACCTACTTGCTGCGGGGGCCCCACGTTGGGGGGGTCCGATCTACCGCTGGGAGGATCCTATCTACTTTGGGAGGGTCATCTGACAGCATGGAAGTGTTCTATCTACTTTTGGAAGGTTCATATTCACGCTGGCGATGGTCATGTTTACCTGCTGGGCGGGCCCTACGTACTGGATGGGAGAGTCCTGCCTACTTGTGTTGGGCGAATTATCATCTTGTTGTGAGGGTCCTATCTATTTTGGGACGGTGCTATATGTTCTTGTGAAGGCCCGATCAGTTTGTCGGAAGGTTCATATCTAATGTTGGGGGGTCCTATATACTGGTTGGGAAGATAGTATCAACTTGTTGGGCTGGTCCGATGTACTTTTTGGATGGTCATATCGACTGTTCCGGTGACCATATGCGCGGGCGCCGCGGCGGCTGCCGCGCCGAACGGGGCACCACCACGCGCCTCGCGCGCCGCACTGGCATTCAACCGACGCCGATGCTCTCGCACAGGGGCGCCGCGCAACCGCCCCGCGCCATGGACGCGGCAGTGCCTGCCCAGCTTCGCGCTGCATCGCATCTGCACTTCGCAAGGGGCTGCATGCCTGCGCCGCCCTCGGCGGGCGTCGCCCGCGCCAGGCTGCTGCCCGAGCGCGGCCGCGCCATGTTGCCGCGCGCCCGCGCGCGCGGACATCGCGTGCGATGGCACTGATGGCGCGCTGCGCGTTGCCAGACATGGCGCGCTGCCGACTGGGCGAGATCCGCGCCCCAGGCCCGTTGCCGCGACGCGCCTCGCGCGCGGCGCGGCGCTCTTCCCCGCCCGCCGAGGTCCCCGCCACCACCCACCCACCCACCCACCCACTCAACATCCTTGGCGACCCGAGCCGCGGGCCACATGCTTCTGCGGGCGCGCGTTCGCAAGCGCTGGCTGTGCCGAATCGTCGGCGTTTGCTCGGCGCCGCGCGATCGCAGCGCGACGCGGCACAGGCGCTCGCTCGCCCGCTGGGGCCCGCGGGCCCCGCAGTGTAGCATCGCGGGGCATGTCGGCCCCTTTGGGTCCAGTGGGGCATGCAACGCCTGTTGGGGTTGTGGGGCCTGCTGGTCCTGGAACCTGCGAGGCTGCGAGACCTGCGGGGCTACTTGGGCAGACGGGGCAAGTGGGGCGTGCGAGACCTGCGACGCCAGTGGGCCAGTGGGGCCGTTGGAACCCGCGGTGCCTGCCATGCGAAACCTGGTGGGGCCAGCGGGCCCTGCGGGGCCCAGGGTAAATGTGCGGCCTGCGACGCGCGACGACGGGGGCCGTGGAGCCCGCGGGGCCTTTGGGGTCTGTGGGGCATGGAAGCGCCTCTGTGGATTGAGGGGCCCGTGAGACTACGAGCCCCGCATGTCTCCTCCCGCGGGGCCATCGGCGTCGCGGGCGATCCCTCTCTGCCAGAAGCCCGCGCCGAGCCCCCCCCCCCCCCCCCCACACACACACACACACACACACACACACACACCACACACACACACACACACACACACACACACACACACACACACACACACACACACACACACACACACACACACACACACACACCACCACCCCACCCGCCATCCCCTGCCCCGCGCCCCGCCTGCGCTCCGCCCAAACGCTGCGCCCCGCGGTGCGCCGCCTCGCAACGAACGGGAGAGGGCGCGATGCCGCGCGAACCCCAAGACCCAAGATGACGTGGGGGGCGCGGGCACAGCGGGAATCGGCTGGCGGGGGCATTGCAAACATCCCGAGCCCGCGGTGGGGCGTGGGGGCACATAGCAAAAATCCGAGCCCGCGGAGGAGGGGGGGGGTACTTTGCAAATACCGAGCCCAGCTGCTGGTGCACTGCGCAGAATTCCGAGCCCGCGTGCGTGGGGTGGGGCGGGGTGTGCGTGGTGGTGGGGTGGGGTGCGTGTGGGTGTGTGTGTGTGTGTGTGTGTGTGTGTGTGTGTGTGTGTGTGTGTGTGTGTGTGAGTGTGTGTGGTGTGGGGGGGGGGGGGGGGGGGTGCAAAATCCCGAGCCCCTAGGGAAAATACTGGCCCCAGGGCGCTGCCCCTAGGCGTCGGCCATGTGACATTTTCGCAGCGCCACCAGGGGCGCGCACCACGATCGAGAGCGGTCCCGAGGCCAGGGCTGGCCCACCCGCAGTCATAGATCGACGCCCTGGGAGGGCTCTGGAAATCGACGACCGACATCGATCGCATTTGGCTCACCAGCCCGCGGCGGAGGTTCACATTCGCCGCCCAAGCCTCCGCAAACGGAATGGTTGTCGGGAGGTGGTCGGGGGGGGTCGTCGGGAGGTGGTCGGGAGGTGGTCGGGAGGTCGTCGGGGCGCCCCAGAGGTCGGGAGGTGGGCGGGAGGTGGTCGGGAGGTGGTCGGGGGGCGGTCGGGAGGTGGTCGGGAGGTGGTCGGGTGGGCGGCCGCGGGCGGTCGGGAGGTGGTCGGGAGGTGGTCGGGAGGTGGTCGGGAGGTGGTCGGGGGGTGGTCGGGAGGTGGTCGTCGGGCGGTGTCGGCGGCGCCGTCGGAGGTCCTGGGTCGCCGCGCAAATGGGCTGGGCGCCGAAATGCGCGCCTGGGTTCGGCCGCGAACGGTCTGGATGGGCGCCAAGTGCTGACCGCGCGAATCGGGCGTTCGCAAATCTTAAACAAAAAACAATGAGCAAGCTCGGGCCGTGCCCGCGCGCCCGCGCGTGCCAAGCACACTTGAGATCGCACTTGATCAACAACAGCGCTCGGGCCGATGGCTTTCGCCGCCCCGAGATGCGTTCGCCGAAGTCTGGTCCTCTCCAAACGCTGACAGCCACGGCTTGACCTTTGCGGGCGCGCACGCGCCCGCTGGCACCAAACTCAAGAAGGGTTTGGGCCCCGCGGCGCCGCCTGGTCGCCATCGGCGTTGCCCGATGCCCCCTCAGAGGTATGCTGCGCCTCGGCGCCCACATTCGGCCCCCGAGGCCACCGCCCCAAGTCGGGGCAATATGCCGCCAGCGCCCACCACCCCGCGCAGCCGTCGGATGGAGCTCGGCGCCCCGCGGCGCCGTGGCGAGCTTCGCCGCCCGCCCGAACCCAACTGGTACTGGGCGCGGCAGCGGGGGGCGCGGGGGGGCGAACGCCCTGCGCGGTACTGGTGGCCAGCGATGGCTGCATTTCGCGAGATGCGCCGCTGGATCATGACGGGCCTCGGCGCCGGGGCGCCCCCCGATGCCGCGGCGAACCCCGAGGTCCCAATTGCACTTCCGAATGGCATTCGCGCGATCGGGAAGCGTCGGGGGGGAGTCTAGGACACGAGCGTCGGCCCCCGCGCGCACGCGCTACAAATCATAGCTTCGGGCACCGCGATGCGGAATGCATTCGCCGCGCGCATGGTCGCGCAACCAACATGCCCCAGCGCGGACCAATCGTACTCGGGCATCCAAAGAAGCGCGCAGCGGTTATCATGAGCGCGATCCATGGCGACCCTTCGCGGGCGGGCGCGGCCCCTGTCGGGGAGAACCCTCGCGGGCACGTCCACCCCGCTTCGGGGTGGTGCGAGCCCTGGCAGCGCGACCCCGCAGGATGGCATCGCGACGCACGGCGCGATCCATGCAAGTGGCCGAACCCCGCTGCGGAGTGCTCGGGCATTGCGCAGGGCGCTGCCGCTCGCGCAAGCGCTGCGATTCGCGGCGGTAAGTCGCCCGCGCGAGCTTCGACCCGCCACGAGCAAACCTCGTCGCGCGCACGGAGAACCATATCGGGACAGCATTACACGCGCAAGGCTGGTCTACCTCGGACGGGCCCGCCCCCGTCCGTGTGCACGTCTAGCCCCGCGCAAGGCCCGCGCTCGCGGGCGGGCGCGGGCGGCCCCGCGCGGCGCAACTCCACCAGAGAAGCCGATCCTGCTTCCGCGAGAGGGGGCGCGTGCCCTGGTCGCGGGGAGCATGATCCTATCTACTTTTGGGATGGCCCCATCTACTTTTTTGTTTTTTGTTGGGGGGGGAGGCGATCTATTTTTTTGGGGGTCATACACCCTTGCGGAATTGTCATATCTACTTGTGGTGGGCCCTGTATAAATCTAGAAGGGTCCTAAACACTTGCGGGGAAGTCTTATCTACTTGCTGGGAGGGTCCCATCTGTCTTTTTGTTTGGGCGCCCTATCTAATTTGAAGAGGGTTCTATCTACGTATGGGAGGGTCTTATCTACTTGTCGGGAGGGTCCTATCTACTTCCTGAGAGGGTCAGATCTACGTCTGGGAGGGTCCGATCTGCATGCTGGGAGGGCGATGTACTGGTTGCGGTGGTCATATCTGTTTTTTTGGGGGTCCGGCCTGGTCGGCGGGGCCATGTCTACTTTTGGGGTAGTCCGAACCACTCTCGGACGGTCCTATCTATTGTTGGAAGGGTCCCATCTACTCGTTGGGCATGCCCTGTCTGCGTTTTGGACGTTGCTATCTGCTTGTTTGAAGTGGCCATATCTACTCGCTGGGGAAGGGTCTTACCTACTGGCGGGAGGGTCGTATATGTTTGTTGTGACGGCCCGACTTACTTTTGCTAGCGTCCATTATGCTTCTGGGGGGCCTTACCTCCTTGTTGGACAGGTCATATTTATGTTTTGGAAGGTCTTCTCTGCTTTTGGCAGGGTCATGTCTACTTGTTGGGATAGTTCTATATACTTGTTCGGAGGGTCGTATCTACTTGTTTCCAGGGTGTTGTATGCTTGTGGTAGGGTCCGACCTACATGTTAGGAAGGTCCCATCTACTTTTGAAAGGGAATATATGTACTTGTTGGTGGTGTTTAATGTTTTTTCGGGGTGGTCCTACCTAGTCTTGGTGGGGGTCACATCTACGCGTCGGGGGGTCTTATTTACTTTTGTGAGGGTCCAATCTAATTTTGGGAGGGCCCTATCTACCTATTGGGAGGGTCCGATAGGCTTGTTTGAAAGCCTTGTCTACTTTTGGGAGGGGCCCACTTACTGCGGGGAACGGCACATGTACCTGTCGTGACAAAACTTGTGCGCGCAGCGTTTCCGCATGGACCGCAAATCGCGCGAGCGCGGCCACTTATTGCTTGATCGCCCTGACCCCCTTGACCCAGACTGCCGCGCGCCGCCCGTAGGCCCGTGCCGTCGCGATCTGCAGCCCGCGCTCATTTCTATTGAGGGGGGGATTCGTGGCCGCGCGCTCATCGCGTGAGGGGCGCCGCTCGCGCCGCGCCGAGTTTCGTCTGTTGGCGGGTTCGCTCGCGAACCCCCGCTACCCCGTTCAAGCTATATGAAACTCACACACGTTTGTTGAAGGCGGCCCAACGGTGATAGTCGCGGCGACGCTCGGGCGACATAGCCCCAATCGTACATGGAAATATCTGACGGGCTCGGCGCGGCGGCGCGCAAATCGTTCCGCAAGCTCATGACAGCTGAGTTTGAAATCGGTGTTTCTGGTTGCGTCGGTGGGTGGGTCGCTGGGAAGCGCCCCAGCGCGCTGCTTTCCCGACCTTCCTATTGCAAGCTTACATATAACGTTGCGCATAGGCTGTAAACCTACCATTAACCTATTTCACTATGTTCAGACGGGGGGGTGAGCGGGGAAGAGGCTGATAAAGTGAGAAGGGGGCGAGGGAACACGGAGGGATGAAAACACATGGGCCCACATAGATGGCACCGCATAGAATGCGCCACATAGATTTTCCTTTCTGAAAGACTAATAGATTCTACCCCCCCCCCGGACTTATCGGTTACCCCACGCGTGCTGTAAATTATATATGATTCTGGCCACGTGTCCATCCTAAATATGAATTCATACTATCCCAGCCAAGCCGGTATCCCCCCCCCTCTATGCGGTGAAATCTTTTGTTCTAACATAGCACTTTGTCGCGAATCCCTTGCAAAATATGGGACGAAGTGCGCACGCGCGCGTCGTCGCGCGCGCATGCCGAAATCCTTCAAAAACCTTCGGTGCCGGAAGGATTTCGCAATCGAGTTTCCGAAAAACATACAGCAACACATGGTTTCGCAACACTGATTTGCTAAAAACTTCCGCGTGAGGTCTTGCGAACGAAATCTTACGAAAACCATAAGTTTTTTTCAAGATTTTCACAAAATGCTACCAAACGGGCTTCGCGCGCGCGCATGTCGAAATCTGTCGAACGCCCTTGCGCGTGTGCCGTCGCGAGAACCCTTTGCAAAAAATGGGACGAAGTGCAGACGCGCGCGTCGTCGCGGGCGTATGCCGAAATCCTCCAAAAACCATCGGTTTCAGAAGGATTTCAAAATCGTGCGTCCAAAAAAACTAACAAGAACCCAAGGTTTCGCAACACGGATTTTCAACAAAAGCGTGCGCGCGCGCGCTCTTGCGTCGTCGTCGTCGTCGTCGTCCTCCCTCCTCCCTCGTCGTCGTCGTCGTCGTCGTCGCCGTCGTCGTCTTCTGTCTTTCCTCGTCGTCGTTGTCGTCGTCTTGGCGTCGTCGTCGTTTCCGTCGTCGTTGTCGCCGTGGTCGTCCTTCCTCCCTCGTTGTCTTCGTCGGCGTCTCGTCGTCGTGCCTCCTATTTCGTCGCCGTCGTCGTCGTCGTCGTCGTCGTGGTTTTCACTCCTCCCTCGTCGTTATCCTCCTCCCTCGTCGTCGTCGTCCGTCGTCGGCGTCTCGTCGTCGTCCCTCCTATTTCGTCGCCGTCGTCGTCGTCTTCGTCGTCGTTGTCATCGTCGTCGTCTTCCCTCCTCCCTCGTCGTTGTCGTCGTCGGCGTCGCCGTCCTTCCTCCTTCTTCGTCGTTGGCGTCGTCGCCGTCTTCCCTCCTCCATCGTCGTTGTCGTCGTTGTCGCCGTCGTCGTTTTTTCTCCTCCCTCGTCGTCGTCTCCGTTGGCGACGTCGTCGTCGTCTTCGTCGTCGTCGTCGGCGTCGTTGTCGTCGTCGTCGGTGTCGTCGTCGTCGTTGTCGTCGTCGAAAACATTGGAGACGTCGTCGGTGTCGTCGCAGTCGCTGTCGGCGGCGCCGTCGTCGTCGATGTCGCTGTCGTCGTCGGCATCGGTGTCGTGGCCAAGTGCCATGTGGTACCTACCGTCACGGTCTTGTCTGAAGAGGTCTTGCGACCAAGTTGCGGGTGGGAGGGTGGGATGTTTGCACGAGCAGTGGAGAGGACAGCTTCAAGACAGGTCTGCAAAGATTAATTCTCCTTTCTAAAAAACTAATAGATTCGACCCCCCCCCCCGGACTTATCGGGTCCCCCGCGCGTGCTGTAAATTACATATGATTCTGACCACATGTCCATCCTAAATATGAATTCATACCATCCCAGCCAAGCCGGTACCCCCCCCCCCCTGCGGTTCCCTTGTAAAAAACACTATGCGGTGACATGTTTTGTTCTAACATATCACTTTTTCACGAATCCCTTGCGCAAAAATTGGACGAAGTGCACACGCGCGCGTCGTGGCGCGCGCATGCCGAAATCCTTGAAAAACCTTCGGTTCCGGAGAGATTTCAAAATTGAATTTCCAAAAAACATATAAAAACACATGGTTTCGCAACACTGATTCAAAAAAAAAAACTTACGCGCGAGCTCTTGCGAAATCTTTAGAAAACCATAAGTTTTCCAAGATTTTCACAAAATGCTACCAAACGGGCTTCGCGCGCGCGCATGTCGAAATCTGTCGAACGCTCTTGCGCGTGTGCCGTCGCGAGAACCCTTTGCAAAAAATGGGACGAATTGCAGACGCGCGCGTCGTCGCGGGCGTATGCCGAAATCCTTCAAAAACCTTCGGTGTCGGAAGAATGTCGAAATCGTGCGTCCAAAATACATACAAAAACCCAAGGTTTCGCAACACGGGTTTTCAACAAAATTGTGCGCGCGCGCTCTTGCGTCGTCGTCGTCGTCGTCCTCCCTCCTCCCGTCGTCGTCGTCGTCGTCGTCGCCGTCGTCGTCTTCTGTCTTTCCTCGTCGTCTTTGGCGTCGTCGTCGTTTCCGTCGTCGTTGTCGCCGTGGTCGTCCTTCCTCCCTCGTTGTCTTCGTCGGCGTCTCGTCGTTGTCCCTCCTATTTCGTCGCCGTCGTCGTCGTCGTCGTCGTCGGTCTTCACTCCTCCCTCGTCGTTATCCTCCTCCCTCGTCGTCGTCGTCCGTCGTCGGCGTCTCGTCGTCGTCCCTCCTATTTCGTCGCCGTCGTCGTCGTCTTCGTCGTCGTTGTCATCGTCGTCGTCTTCCCTCCTTCCTCGTCGTTGTCGTCGTCGGCGTTTCCGTCCTTCCTCCTTCTTCGTCGTTGGCGTCGTCGCCGTCTTCCCACCTCCATCGTCGTTGTCGTCGTTGTCGCCGTCGTCGTTTTTTCTCCTCCCTCGTCGTCGTCTCTGTTGGCGACGTCGTCGTCGTCTTCGTCGTCGGCGTCGGCGTCGTTGTCGTCGTCGACGGTGTCGTCGTCGTCGTTGTCGTCGTCGAAAACATTGGAGACGTCGTCGGTGTCGTCGCAGTCGCTGTCGGCGGCGCCGTCGTCGTAGATGTCGCTGTCGTCGTCGGCATCGGTGTCGTGGCCAAGTGCCACGAAGAACCTACCGTCACGGTTTGTCTGAAGATGTCTTGCGTCCAAGTTGCGGGTGGGAGGGTGGGATGTTTGCACGAGCAGTGGAGAGGACAGCTTCAAGACAGTCGAAGTGGGTTGCACCACGTAGATTGCACCACATCGATTGCACCACAACAAAATTGTGCGCGCGCGCTCTTGCGTCGTCGTCGTCGTCGTCGTCCTCCCTCCTCCCTCGTCGTCGTCGTCGTCGTCGCCGTCGTCGTCTTCTGCCTTTCCTCGTCGTCTTTGGCTTCGTCGTCGTTTCCGTCGTCGTTGTCGCCGTGGTCGTCCTTCCTCCCTCGTTGTCTTCGTCGGCGTCTCGTCGTTGTCCCTCCTATTTCGTCGCCGTCGTCGTCGTCGTCGTCGTGGTTTTCACTCCTCCCTCGTCGTTATCCTCCTCCCTCGTCGTCGTCATCCGTCGTCGGCGTCTCGTCGTCGTCCCTCCTATTTCGTCGCCGTCGTCGTCGTCGTCTTCGTCGTCGTTGTCATCGTCGTCGTCTTCCCTCCTCCCTCGTCGTTGTCGTCGTCGGCGTCGCCGTCCTTCCTCCTTCTTCGTCGTTGGCGTCGTCGCCGTCTTCCCTCCTCCATCGTCGTTGTCGTCGTTGTCGCCGTCGTCGTTTTTTCTCCTCCCTCGTCGTCGTCTCCGTTGGCGACGTCGTCGTCGTCTTCGTCGTCGTCGTCGGCGTCGGTGTCGTCGTCGTCGGTGGCGTCGTCGTCGTTGTCGTCGTCGAAAACATTGGAGACGTCGTCGGTGTCGTCGCAGTCGGTGTCGGCGGCGCCGTCGTCGTCGATGTCGCTGTCGTCGTCGGCGATCGGTGTCGTGGCCAAGTGCCACGCAGTACCTACCGTCACGGTCTTGTCTGAAGATGTTTTGCATCCAAATTGCGGGTGGGAGGGTGGGATGTTTGCACGAGCAGTGGAGAGGACAGCTTCAAGACAGTCGAAGTGGATTCTCCTTTCTACAAGACTAATAGATTCTACCCCCCCCCGGACTTATCGGTTCCCCCGCGCGTGCTGTACATCATATATGATTCTGACCACATGTCCATCCTAAATATGAATTCCTACCATCCCAGCCAAGCCGGGTTCCCCCCCTGTGGTTCCCTGTCAAATAAGACTATGCGGTGACATTTTTCTTTCTAACATGACACTTTTTTCACGAATCCCTTGCAACAAAAATGGGACGAAGTGCACACGCGCGCGTCGTCGCGCGCGCATGCCGAAATCCTTCAAAAACCTTCGGTGCCGGAAGGATTTCGAAATCGAGTTCCCGAAAAGCATACAAAAACACATGGTTTCGCAACACTGATTTGCTAAAACAACTTCCGCGCGAGCTCTTGCGAAATCTTTAGAAAACCATGAGTTTTTTTTCAAGATTTTCACAAAATGCTACCAAACGGGCTTCGCGCGCGCGCATGTCGAAATCTGTCGAACGCCCCTGCGCGTGTGCCGTCGCGAAAATCCTCTGCAAAAAATGGGACGAAGTGCAGACGCGCGCGTCGTCGCGGACGTATGCCGGAAACCTTCGAAACCCATCGGTTTCGGAAGGATTTCAAAATCGCGCGTCCAAAAAACCTACAAGAACCCAAGGTTTCGCAATACGGATTTTCAACAAAAGCGTGCGCGCGCGCTCTTGCGTCGTCGTCGTCGTCGTCGTCGCCGTCCTCCCTCCTCCCGCGTCGTTGTCGTCGTCGCCTACGTCGTCCTCTGTCTTTTCTCCTGTTTGTCGTCGTCGTCCTCTTTGGCGTCGTGGTCGTTTCCATCGTCGTTGTCGCCGTGGTCGTCCTTCCTCCTCCTCCACGTCGTCGTCGTCGTCCGTCGTCGGCGTCTCATCGTCGTCCCTCCTATGTCGTCGCCGTCGTCGTCGTCGTTGTCGTCGTCGTCTTCCCTCCTCCCTCGTCGTTGTCGTCGTCGGCGTCGCCGTCCTTCCCCCTTCGTCGTCGTTCGCGTCGTCACCGTCCTCCCTCCTCCTTCGTCGTTGTCGTCGTTGTCGCCGTCGTCGTCCTTCCTCCTTCCTCGTCCTCGCCTTCGTTGGCGTCGTCGTCGTCGTCTTCGTCGTCGTCGGCGTCGGCGTCGCTGTCGTCGCCGAAGTCGTCGGAGACGTCGCCGGTGTCATCCTAGTTGTTGTCGTCGGTGTCGTCGTAGTCGGTCTTAACAGGTTTTGCAAACCAAGTTGCGGGTGGGTGGGTGGGATGTTTGCGCGAGCAGTGGAGAAGACAACTTCAAGTTCAGCAAATTAGTTGCACCACATAGATTGCACCACGCAGACGGCACCGCATAGATTGCACCACATATGTTTTACCACACAGATTGCACCACATGCATTGCCCACCATAGATTGCCCCACATAGATTCTCCTTTCTGAAAGACTAATAGATTCTACCCCCCCCCCCCTGGACTTATCGGTTACCCCGCGCGTGCGGTAAATTACATACGATTTTGACCACATGTCCATCCTAAATCTGAATTCGTACTATCCCAGCCAAGCCGAATCCCCCCCCCTGCGGTTCCCTGGTAAAAAACCATATGCGGTGACATTTTTTGTTCTAACATACCACTTTTTCACGAATCCCTTGCAAAAAACTGGGACGAAGTGCGCACGCGCGCGTCGCCGCGCGCGCATGCCGAAATCCTTCAAAAACCTTAGGTGCCGGAAAGATTTCGCAAACGAGTTCCAGAAAAAACATACAAAAACACATGGTTTCGCAACACTGATTTGCTAAAAAAACTTCCGCGTGAGGTCTTGCGAAATCTTAAGAAAACCATGGGTTTTCCAAGATTTTCACAAAATGCCACCAAACGGGCTTCGCGCGCGCGCATGTCGAAATCTGTCGAACGCCCTGGCGCGTGTGCCGTCGCGAGAATCCTTTGCAAAAAACTGGACGAAGTGCAGACGCGCGCGTCGTCGCGGGCGTATGCCGAAATCCTTCAAAAACCATCGGTTTCAGAAGGATTTCAAAATCGTGCGTCCAAAAAACCTACAAGAACCCAAGGTTTCGCAACACGGATTTTCTACAAAAGCGTGCGCGCGCGCTCTTGCGTCGTCGTCGTCGTCCTCCCTCCTCCCTCGTCGTCGTCGTCGTCGTCGTCGTCGCCGTCGTCGTCTTCTGTCTTTCCTCGTCGTCGTTGTCGTCGTCTTGGCGTCGTCGTCGTTTCCGTCGTCGTTGTCGCCGTGGTCGTCCTTCCTCGTTGTCTTCGTCGGCGTCTCGTCGTTGTCCCTCCTATTTCGTCGCCGTCGTCGTCGTCGTCGTCGTCGTCGTCGTGGTCTTCACTCCTCCCTCGTCGTTATCCTCCTCCCTCGTCGTCGTCGTCCGTCGTCAGCGTCTCGTCGTCGTCCCTCCTATTTCGTCGCCGTCGTCGTCGTCTTCGTCGTCGTTTTCGTCGTCGTCGTCTTCCTTCCTCCCTCGTCGTTGTCGTCGTCGGCGTCGCCGTCCTTCCTCCTTCTTCGTCGTTGGCGTCGTCGCCGTCTTCCCTCCTCCATCGTCGTTGTCGTCGTTGTCGCCGTCGTCGTTTTGTCTCCTCCGTCGTCGTCGTCTCCGTTGGCGACGTCGTCGTCGTCTTCGTCCGTCGTCGGCGCGTCGTTGTCGTCGTCGTCGGTGTCGTCGACCGTCGGTTGTCGCCGTCGAAAAACATTGGAGACGTCGTCGGTGTCGTCGCAGCGTCGCTGTCGTCGCGCCGTCGTCGTCGATTTCGCTGTCGTCTTCGGCATCCGTGCGTGGCCAAGTGCCATGTGGTACCTACCGTCACGGTCGTGTCTGAAGAGGTCTTGCGACCAAGTTGCGGGTGGGAGGGTGGAATGTTTGCACGAGCAGTGGAGAGGACAGCTTCAAGACGGTCAAGATTACTGAAAGACTAATAGATTCTACCCCCCCCCCCCGGACTCATCGGTTACCCCGCGCGTGCTGTAACAGTTTTTTTTTCACGAATCCCTTGCGAAAAATGGGACGAAGTGCGCACGCGCGCGTCGTGGCGCGCGCATGCCGAAATCCTTCAAAAACCTTCGGTTCCGGAGAAATTTCAAAATTGAATTTCCAAAAGAAATACCAAAACACATGGTTTCGCAACACTGATTCAAAGCAAAACTTACGCGCGAGCTCTTGCGAAATCTTAAGAAAACCATAGGTTTTCCCAGATATTCAGAAAATGCTACCAAACGGGCTTCGCGCGCGCGCATGTCGAAATCTGTCGAACGCTCTTGCGCGTGTGCCGTCGCGAGAATCCTCTGCAAGGATCCCTCTGCAAAAAACGGGGACGAAGAAAAAAATAAAAAAAAAAAAAAAAAAAAAAAAAAAAAAAACAAAAATAAAAAAAAGAAAAAAAAAAAAAAAAAAAAAAAGTGCAGACGCGCGCGCCGTCGCGGGCGTATGCCGAAATCCTTCAAAAACCTTCGGTTTCGGAAGAATGTCGAAATCGTGCGTCCAAAAAACCTAACAAAACAAAAGGTTTCGCAACACGGGTTTTCAACAAAATTGTGCGCGCGCGCTCTTGCGTCGTCGTCGTCGTCGTCCTCCCTCCTCCCTCGTCGTCGTCGTGGTCGTCGTCGCCGTCGTCGTCTTCTGTCTTTCCTCGTCGTCTTTGGCGTCGTCGTCGTTTCCGTCGTCGTTGTCGCCGTGGTCGTCCTTCCTCCCTCGTTGTCTTCGTCGGCGTCTCGTCGTTGTCCCTCCTATTTCGTCGCCGTCGTCGTCGTCGTCGTCGTCGTGGTCTTCACTCCTCCCTCGTCGTTATCCTCCTCCCACGTCGTCGTCGTCCGTCGTCGGCGTCTCGTCGTCGTCCCTCCTATTTCGTCGCCGTCGTCGTCGTCTTCGTCGTCGTTGTCATCGTCGTCGTCTTCCCTCCTCCCTCGTCGTTGTCGTCGTCGGCGTCACCGTCCTTCCTCCTTCTTCGTCGTTGGCGTCGTCGCCGTCTTCCCTCCTCCATCGTCGTTGTCGTCGTTGTCGCCGTCGTCGTTTTTTCTCCTCCCTCGTCGTCGTCTCCGTTGGCGACGTCGTCTTCGTCGTCGTCGTCGGTGTCGTTGTCGTCGTCGTCGGTGTCGTCGTCGTCGTTGTCGTCGTCGAAAACATTGGAGACGTCGTCGGTGTCGTCGCAGTCGCTGTCGGCGGCGCCGTCGTCGTCGATGTCGCTGTCGTCGTCGGCATCGGTGTCGTGGCCAAGTGCCACGCAGTACCTACCGTGACGGTCTTGTCTGAAGAGGTCTTGCGACCAAGTTGCGGGTGGGAGGGTGGGATGTTTGCACGAGCAGTGGAGAGGACAGCTTCAATACAGTCGAAGTGGATTCTCCTTTCTGAAAGACTAACAGATTCTACCCCCCCCCCGGACTTATCGGTTACCCCGCGCGTGCTGTAAATTACATACGATTCTGACCACATGTCCATCCTAAATATGACTTCGTACTATCCCAGCCAAGCCGGTATCCCCCCCCCTGCGGTTCCCTTGTAAAAAACACTATGCGGTGACATTTTTTGTTCTAACATACCACTTTTTCACGAATCCCTTGCAAAAAATGGGACGAAGTGCGCACACGCGCGTCGTCGCGCGCGCATGCCGAAATCCTTCAAAAACCTTCGGTGCCGGAAGGATTTCGCAAACGAGTTCCCGAACAACATACAAAAACACATGGTTTCGCAACACTGATTTGCTAAAAAAATTCCGAGTGAGGTCTTGCGAAATCTTAAGAAAACCATAGGTTTTCAAAGATTTACACAAAATGCTATCAAACGGGCTTCGCGCGCGCGCATGTCGAAATCTGTCGAACGCTCTTGCGCGTGTGCCGTCGCGAGAATCCTCTGCAAAAAATGGGACGAAGTGCAAACGCGCGCGTCGTCGCGGGCGTATGGCGAAATCATTCAAAAACCATCGGTTTCGGAAGAATTTCGAAATCGTGCGTCCAAAAAACCTACAAGAACCCAAGGTTTTGCAACACGGATTTTCAACAAAAGCGTGCGCGCGCGCGCTCTTGCGTCGTCGTCGTCGTCGTCCTCCCTCCTCCCTCGTCGTCGTCGTCGTCGCCGTCTTCGTCTTCTGTCTTTCCTCGTCGTCGTTGTCGTCGTCTTGGCGTCGTCGTCGTTTCCGTCGCCGTTGTCGCCGTGGTCGTCCTTCCTCCTTCGTTGTCTTCGTCGGCGTCTCGTCGTCGTCCCTCCTATTTCGTCGCCGTCGTCGTCGTCGTCGTCGTGGTCTTCACTCCTCCCTCGTCGTTATCCTCCTCCCTCGTCGTCGTCGTCCGTCGTCGGCGTCTCGTCGTCGTCCTTTCATTTCGTCGCCGTCGTCGTCGTCTTCGTCGTCGTTGTCATCGTCGTCGTCTTCCCTCCTCCCTCGTCGTTGTCGTCGTCGGCGTCGCCGTCCTTCCTCCTTCTTCGTCGTTGGCGTCGTCGCCGTCTTCCCTCCTCCATCGTCGTTGTCGTCGTTGTCGCCGTCGTCGTTTTTTCTCCTCCCTCGTCGTCGTCTCCGTTGGCGACGTCGTCGTCGTCTTCGTCGTCGTCGTCGGCGTCGTTGTCGTCGTCGTCGGTGTCGTCGTCGTCGTTGTCGCCGTCGAAAACATTGGAGACGTCGTCGGTGTCGTCGCAGTCGCTGTCGGCGGCGCCGTCGTCGTCGATGTCGCTGTCGTCGTCGGCATCGGTGTCGTGGCCAAGTGCCACGCAGTACCTACCGTCACGGTCTAGTCTGAAGATGTCTTGCGACCAAGTTGCGGGTGGGAGGGTGGGATGTTTGCACGAGCAGTGGAGAGGACAGCTTCAAGACGGTCAAGATTAATTGCACCACGTAGATTGCACCACAAAGATTGCACCACATAGATTGCACCACGTAGGTTGTACCACATCAATTGCACCACATCTATTGCCCCAAACAGTGCGTGCTAAGATACACTGGTCGGGGTCCACGCTGGCTTACATTTGACACGCTCAGCCTGCATGCTGGGGCTCCTCGCCCTCGCCAGCCAACTGGGGCCTCTCCCCATGCTCCAGGATGAACTGCGCCTCGGGGCTGCCAAGCCTCTTGAAAAAATCTATGGCTGCCTCTCTGCGGTGAAAACCCGCAGGGAAAAATGGACGTGGGTGTGGCGGCCAATGTCGGGGTCCACGTGGAGGAGCCACGCCATGAGATTGCCGGCAGGCCTCCCTTTGCAACGAAAACGCGAAAAATTGAAAGTTCTCTCCTGGGTCGTCTTCCTGCCGAAAACATCGCCGGGCAAGTGTGCAACGAGGCGCTTCGTCACAGGATAACATTTAATCAGGCCGCGCCCTGTGTCGCAGACGGTGGCACCGCTCTCCTCGCGCAAAGGCGCCGCGGAGCGCAAAACAGGAGCTGGCCCTGAGGAGGGGGCGCTGGGCTCCGCCGAGGCGCCGCCAGACGGCGAAGCTGGGCTGCCCGTCGGCGTGCCCACAGCCGAGCCTGGCGGCAATGCGCGCCACATCTCAGCCTCCGAATCCACATCCGACCCGATAGAACCAATGTCCTCGTCGGACGATCGGCGGCCACCTGGACATCAGCCCCCGTCACTGGCGCCGCCGTCAGATGAGAAAGAAAAAGATGTCAGCGACTCCGAATCGGAAGGCGGATACATGTGATCACTGCCACCATTGGAGTCCGACTCGGGGCCTGGTTCAGGCTCAGCTCCCCCCTCGGGATCCTCGCCCAAAACGCCTCCGTCCAGGCCCGACAACACCTCGTCGATCGCCTCGTCGTCACAGATAGCATGCGGAGCCGCTGCACATCCCCCGCGCCCTGGGCCAGGGCCCCGTCCACGACTGCCTCCTCGCCCTCGGCCCTTCCCTCTGCGCGCCAGCCTCCGACCCTCCTTGGCGTCCTCGAGCGTCTGGATATCGACCTCCATGCCGCCCCGCGCGTCGATGGCGGGGTAGGGGTCGCCTTCCAGCTGCAACCTCGCAACGCGTTGCCTCCAAGGGGAAGCGCGGTGAACTCGCACACGCCGCTGGCCGACGAGCCTGTAGAACACGATGTTGAACGGCCCGTCCACGGCCAGCAAGTCGATGCAAGCTTTCCAGACGTCGACGAAATCTGGAGACCCGCCGCTCTGGACAGGCTGTACGCCGATCAAGTCCCCGCGATCCTCAGTAGGAAGACGAGCCATGCGGCAGGACGTCGGATAGACCGTTGGTTGCTCCCGAAGCCTGGCAACATGCAGCCACGCATCATCCTGTAGGAGTGGAGGCCCCGCGGATGAAGGAGCGGCCTCGCTCTTGACAGCCAGCAGTAGGGCGCCGCTGACAACATTCTTGAAGCCCGTCTTGGCCCCGAGCTTGGCCTTCAAGGCACGGAGGGAAGCGCGAGCGCGAGCCACGAACAGCCTGATGCACATGCCGAGGTTCCCCTGGCAGACGCATCGGCCAGCCTCGAAACAATCTGGCCGATTGATCGGGACAGCTCCGATCTTCTGGAGGCGCGGCGTCATGATCTGCGCGCGCATCCTCCTCCACTCCCGCGCTGCAGACGCCGCAGTAAAATCGCCGACGACTGTGCCAGAAGCCTCGATCACCTGGTCGGTGCTCATGTCCATAGTCACGAAGGTGGAGTTGGCGTGCGCATGCTCGGTCTGAAAACTGGTCTGCTGCATCTCCGCGCCCATCACGTGCCGCGATCTCGAGGTGCCTGCGCAACCCCCGCCCACCCGCGCCACCCATCCCCTCCAGCAGCCCCCCCGTAAGCCATAACCAAGTAATGGGGGGGGGCGGGTGGCCAAGGGTTGCACGGGCACCCAGCTGCGGCCTCAAGGTCTCCGAACGCGCATCCCGATCAGGAGCGCCAGCTGAAACCTCCCTCTCGATCGCCGCCTGCTTGGCGATCAGCTCGCGGTTCGCCTGTCGCTTACGGCGCAGTTTGGCCCTGAAGTCGTGCACGCAAGCCTTGTAGCTTGCCAGCTCAAGGCGACGATCCTCGGCAACGTCAGCTGGGTCTGCATCTTCGATCGGCGGTGCAGCGGCATCATGGAGTTCACAGTCTTCCAGTGGCAGGGGATCTCGCCGAGCTCGTTTCCGAGGTCTCGAGATCTTGCCGCCATGCCTGGCAATCGTGGTGAGGACGCGACCCAATTGCTCATAGTAGGCCATCTCGTCGCCCGAACGGCTCGCGTAGCGGAGGGAAGATTCAGCAACAGACTCAGCCTCGAACGACTGGCCGCCTCGAACGACTGGCCAGCACAATGCAAGCATGCTCGCCACGATCCCACGCTCCGAACTCGTGCTTGGGCAAGCGCGTCCTCGCACTCGGGCTGCGCGTGCTGCCGCTGGCGGAGCGTCGCGCCCTTGGCCTTGGGCTGCACGCGCCATGAGCTCGCGGCAACCTCCTCGGCAAAACATACCTCCGCACTCAGGCCCGCGATGTGCTTCTTGTTGGTGGTCGTGGAACCTGTCTTCTTCGCCCGCACAGAATGCTTTCGCTCTGTCGAGCTCGTGTCCGTGTCAGTCACCAGATTCACTGCTGTCAGCTCTGCCCTCGCACCCGCTCCGTGCAAGTCTGCGCGGTAAAACTTCAGGAAACTATTCGTGTAGGCGTCCAGCGTGTTGGGGCACTCCTTCGCGAGCTCGTCCAAGAGCCTGGGATATTTCAAACCTGCCAGCGTGATGTACGGCGCCTTGGCGCATCTCTGGGTGACCAGTTCATGCCCAGCAGCGCCGAGACGGACTCTCATGAGGTAGGCCTTCAACTGCAGCTCCTCGTCACGTCGCTGGATGAGGTCGCACTCGGAACCATTGAACACCATGCTGGCAATGCCATTCATGAACTTCTTATTGTCGTCGCCGTCGAACTGCACGATTGCCTGGTAGTCACGAGCGCCCCCCCGTAGAAAGCGAGCCTGCTGCTCGCGCTCGAAGGACGCGCTCGACGACCGCAACTGGCGAAGCACCCACTGCGTAGAATGCTGCAGGCACAGTCGGAACATCACCAAATCATCCTGGAACGATCCGCTGGCGAGCCAGCTGGCAGTCCGCGACTTGCGGTCTGAGTCGTCCTCGGTCCACATGTTCTCGTCGTCGTCGAGGTGGCGCGCGTCCTCCGCGCCCGCGAGACCGTCGGCAGGTCCAGGAAACCCGCCTGGTGGAAGCGTCGCCCTCCGAACCCAGACCGCCCGCCCCCCCTCCACCCTAGGGGGTGCTCGGCCCGGGATTCGAGGGAGGGCGAGGCGGGGGGGCGAGGGCGAGGGGGCGGAGCAAGCAGCGGGGGGGCGACGGGGGTGCCCCGGTAAGAATTAAAGGAGGGGGCGGGCTCGAATGGAAAGAGGAGGGAGGGCGAGGACTGCGAAGGGGGAGGATCGAGGACGGTGCGATTTGGGGCGGGGGGCGATGCTTCCACGGGGGCCGACGTTCGGCAGACGACGACGACGACGACGACGACGACGATAACGACGACGACCTGCAATAACGTCGACGTTCGCGACTCTGCAGTTAGCCGCGGGGAAGATGCCGAACGCCAGAGTCGGCAGCAACACCTGGTCCACGGTGGCGTCGCTGCCCGCCCAGGTGTTCCTCTGCAGTGCCTTCCACGACCTCCGAGGCATAAGACACTGCAAACCAATCGAGCACATCATTTTCACAAGTCTGGACCTCCCGAGACCGCTCTTGTCAACAACTCGAAATACATCGTGCCTCGACCTATCACCAAAAAACAACGTCGAGACAACGTGCCTGCGATATCGGTCGCACGGCGTAGGTCCACCCATGCAGAGATTCAATGTTTTATCCATGATCTGGAGGGCCTCTGCACTCAAGGACTCGATGGGGGCGAGCACAACTCTTTCTTGAATGATCGACCTGGCAGCTGCTATGACATATCTGCTGCGGGCCCCTTGCATTGACAACTGCAACCTGATAAGCTTCGAATCGATTGGCTTCTGTACTTGATTAAACTCACCAGTGCACTTGAGCGAGACAAAGCAAATCTAACGTGACTTCCTTGTCACTGGACTTTTGTCGAAGGTGCCGCTCTGCTTTCACATTCGGGGCGCCCTCGTCGTGGCGCGATATGTTCGCAAGCCTTTCCACAGCATTCGAAACAGAAACTTCGCCATCGAACGACTGGAGCCTCAAACTCTGGACAACCGTCTCGGACTTGTTGCTGTCGAATGATTGCAAGTGAGACGGCAACCGACCCAACGTAGTGAAGTATTGCTGACCGTCGCCACCAGCGCGTCGCAGAGTCAGGGCCCAGGCAAACTCCGTGACCATAACTTTGTGCTTGCTCTCGACGTCGTCGAGGTGGCCGCGTCGATCCTGAATCGCCAAGGCGCTCTCACTCTTACCATCGCCGCTCACGGGAGGCACGGGCGCAATGCTGAGCTGCTGGGCTTCGTCGTACTTCCTGCGGCGGATGTGCACTGCAGCACGGGTGGAACCAGGCCCCTGGCCGCACCGAAGAACTGCGCTGAGCAAAAATCTGGAAACACATTGCCGCAGGCTGCGAAAGAGATAAAAGGCGCTCGCCCGAGCGTGTTCAATCAAACTCCTCGTATCAGTGCCATAACGCGCAGCTCTTGATCTCGTCGTGCTCTGTGCATCTAACTGGAACGTGCCACACACATCTCGACATATGTCCACACGGTGCTGGCGCGCCCTCTCCACCACCGCTTCTGCGCGTGAGCGCGCAGCAGGGGCAACAGCGACAGGGCCTGCTGCAGCGCATGCTTGGTCAGGAGCTGGCGCCACGATTGCCTCGTTCTGCACGGAGACCTGGCCATCGGAGACGGGCGCGCCAACGCCCCGGTCATCGTCGGACGCCGCCCTAGCCGCCGCGCAGCCAGGGCGATCATCATCATGAGTATCGTGCCAGCCGTCCGACGAAGCACTCATAACAAACCATTTCAGATATTCACAGAAAAACACGGTGATGGTGATGGAAGCGGCGGCGGAAAGCGCAGCTGTGGAGGAGGGGGGGAGAGCCAATATGACCCTTTGGAGGACCTCTTGGAAGCCGATTGGGCCGTCTTGGAGAACCTCATGGGCCGTCTTGGACAACCTGTTGCGGGCCTCTTGGGCAGTCTTGAAGGCTATATTGGGGCCTCTTGGGGCCCTCTTGGGAACCCTGGAGGACCACCTTGGTCTCTTGGGAACCCTGGAGGCCCCTGGGGTCCATCTTGGGGCCCTCTTGGGAACCCTGGGGCCTTGGGGCTTCCTGGGGCCTTGGGGCCTTAACAGGGCCTCTTGGAGAACCTGTCGGGGCCTCTTGGATGTGTCTCGGAGGCCTCTCGCGCCCTCAGACTGGGGGGAGGGGAGGGGCAGGGGCGAGGACATGAGTGAAAAGCGTGATGAGGACGGGGGGGATGATGAGGGGGATAGGCTTTAAGGCGTGGGGAGGACAGGGAGAAATGCGACGTAGGGGTGGAGCACGAGGGGAGGGATGAGGGAGGGCAAGAGGATATGTAAGGATTTTTGCTGCATTGAGAAGTGAGGGGCACGGGGATGGAGGAGATGCTGGCTCTGCGCTTGGATACCCTTACTGTGCCAAAATCGCACGTCCTGCACCCACCCCGCTGAAAACGAGAATCGCGCTGCCGTCAACAATTGCAAATCCGCCGAGCTCGATTTCGAGCTCGCCAGGCGCCGAAAAAAATAAGGTTCCAGGAACCATACTGGGGCCCATATCTCAGAAAAACCAGCTGTGCGATCCACCAAGGACCAGCGTTCCGGGGCCACCTCGGAAACCATCTCCCGACCATATTTTCGGAAACCCCTCTTAGCTTGATTCCCGTTCCTCTATACTACTGCAATATCGTCGGCGTAGACGCGCGCGCCGACGGGCCGACGGAGTCGGCAAGCGCAGCGATGAACGGGCCCATGGCGATGACAAACAAGGCAGTGCTACATGGGCAACCCTGCTCGAACCTCGAAGAGGGGGCGGGTGGCGCCATCGAACTCCCCGTGGTGTGCGCTGTCCCGGCACAGCTCGCGGAGGGCAAGGATGATCGGCAAGGGGGTGCCGATGTGCTCCAGGAGGAGCCGCGAAAACCGCTGTGCCAGCGACGGGAAGTCCGCCCCAAAGTCGCAGAAAACGGCGGCGGGGTTCGCGAGCTGCTCAGCACCTTCCGATAACGACGAGCGTTGGGCGGCACGAAGTGCATGGGGCTCGATGTCAACCACGTTCTGCAAGATTAGAGGAAAGAGAACTATGCGCATACACCGATTCTGGCCAGGCCCGCCCTGAGCCCAGGATTGGCGCATACGCCCTCCTACCTTGGCTAGGAAGGTATATGCACCGATCCTGGGTCAAGGATGGGCCTTGCCAGGATCGGTGCATGTGCATAGTTCCCTTCGCCCGAAAGATGATGCGGTCGTGGATGAAGTCGCGCTGCTCAGGGCGAGCCCAATCGGGAAGTAACGGCGAGGCGACGGTGTTAAGCGCGAGCGCCAGGAGCTTGACGTCCGCGTTGCTCAGGCTGAGCGGACGCAAGTTCTTCGGGTGGCGGCGGCGGCCGTGGGTGGCGTCCGCCGGGTCGGTCTGCTTGGGGGCCAAGGCGAGGAGGGCGCGGTTGGCGTCGTCGGCGAGGCTTTCGCCATGAAGCCAGGCGCAGTACCACTCATAGAGCGCACGGTGAACATGGGGGCTGGCAAACCGCCGGGCTGAGTGCGGCGCGGCGTCAGGGCCGCAGCCGCTGTCGCTCGCGCGAGCTAGCGTGGCGACGAAGTCTTCGAAGGGGAACTGCCGTGACCAACGGCCGATGAAGGCCTGAGCGGCCTCGACGTCGATCAACTTCTCCGCGAGCGCGGGGCCCCCATAGCCGGCGACGGCGGTGAAGACGTCCGGGGGGCTGTCGATGAAGACGCCGTCGTCCGTGCGAATGCCGCGCAGCGTGACGCTGCGTCGGGGGGGGGGGGCCATGCGCGGGCGAGACGCGCGAGACGATCGAGCTGTTGACGGCGGGTGTGCTCCGGAAGGGATGCGTTCGCCTGGATCTCCAAGAGCTTCGCGTCGGCCGAGCGCCGTGAGAGCTCCGAGATGCGGCGGAGCAGAGGCGCAAGGTCGGCAGCAGCGGCGTCGTGGAGGGCGGCAAGGGAGGGGGCGACGATGAGACAGCGATCAAGTACAGCACCATCAGCACGGCGGACGGCCCTGAGTGCCCAGACGAGCCACCAGAGTTCTTTGTCAGCATTCCGAGCGTGGTGATGAGTAGCGACGTCAATGACATGTCGTGCCGCGAGTTGCATGGCGACCTTTCGTCAAACTGATGTTGCAGTTGTGGTTGATCGGGTCGGGGGCGCCGAAGGAGGCGAGGATCTCGTCCAGGGTGGTGGGCCAGAGGGGGTGGCGGGTGACCAGGGAGGGGATGGGGCGGCGCGGGATCTCGGTGGAGGGACGCATAGAGAACATGAGAGGGACGTGATCGGAAATGGTGAAGTTGGGGGCGGAGATGGGGCGGACGACGGCGGCGGCGAAGACGAAGTCCTGGCAGGTGGCGGGGTGGAAGGAGGCGCGCGCCCGGTCGAGCCTGCTGAACGACGACACGGCGTCCGAGCGGCACGTGCGATGGGTGAAGTCGCGACCGTCGAGCACCGCGTTTCTCGTGAAGATGCGGTCAAAATGCCCCTGCTCGGCCCCGGCGTTCCCACGCAGGCGGCCGCGGGAGCAATCGTTCCCGTCGTTGATGTCGCTGTCGTAGTTGAGGTCGCCGCAGACGATCGTGTGGACGTTCGCATCGTTAGTGAGGGCGTCGCGGGCGGTGTCAAGGAACTGGGCGCGGTCCTGGGCGTTCAACGCGGGGTCGACATGCAAGTTGTATAAGTCGAGGGCCCCCGCGGGGCCCCGGGCGGATAGCAGGGCAGCACGGGCCGGGACAATACCCCGAACATTTTCAGGAACGAACGCTTGGCGGCAAGCCCGACGCCCCCGACGGTGGAGTCGTCCTCAGCGTTGGACCAGAAACGGGCGTGGGTGTTGTGGAGGCGGTTGTAGAGGGCGGTGGGCTTCTCGGCGTTGGAGTGGGCCTCCTGCACCGTGACAACGTCCGCCTCGCTCGCGAGGCGGATGGAGAAGTCGAGTTCGCGGTGGAAGAAGGCGGGGTCGCAGGGGAAGAGGGCGCGGGCATTCCAACTGATGGAGACACCGGCGCCGCAAAAGGGGGTGGACGGAGAGGCGCGCATGCCCGACATGCCCGACTGCTACGACAGGAATGCCGGGTGGACTCCTGAACCCCAATGGTGGTGAAGCGGGAGGGGCGGCCCGAGGGCCGTCCCTGCCGTTCACTCGGCGACGGCGCGGCGAACCGTGGCCTCGACGGCGGCGGGGTCGACCTGCAAGGAGGTAACGCTGCTGTTCATGAAACGGAGGGCCGCGTCCCCGTCGGAGTTGATGTAGACGGTCGCCAAGGGGATCTTGTCGGCGTAGATCCGGCCGGAGCGCTGGTCGACCTCAAAGAAGAGGAGGGGGTAGGCCTTCGGCAGTGCGTCCAGGAGGCGGCGCACCACGAACTTCTTGTGCCGCTCCTCCTGGTATCCGGGAGGTTCCAGTACAAGGTGGATGCGATGTGGGTGTTGGAGTCCGTGTGGGTGGGGCTGGGGCGCCCGATCACGGACTTCCGGAAGGCGTCCCGGGCGTCGACGTTCTTGAATGCAACGGTGGCCTCGTCCTCGCGGGGGCGGCTGGACGAAGTGCGCTCGAAGTCGGCGCCGGCGAGGAGGGGGGTGACAACGGCCACCATTTCCTCGGGGGCGAGGTGCGCCCTTTGAAGCCAGTGAGCTTGATGGAGCGCTCGATGGTGGGGTTCGTCGTGGCGTGCTAGGGGAAGTGACGGCATTGAGGGGACCGGGGGCCCGACGAGCGTGGGCGCTTCGACTGCCTCCCGTCCCGAGAGGGGCTGGAGGCGTTGCGTTCGGTCTCCAGCAACTCGAGGCGCTTGGCCATGTCGTCGAACTTCTTCTCGAAGTTGCGCTGCTGGGCTGCGAGCGGCTCAATGTGCTCCTTGATGACGGAGCTGACCGCTGAGTTTACGGCCTTCATGACTGTCTGCTCCATGTTGCCCTGCGTGATCATGGACTTCTTGAGCTCCCCGAACATCTGGGCCACCGTCATGGAGTCCGAGACGGCCATGGTGCAAAGAGGAGAGCGCGTCGGAAGACCGATCGGGCCGTGGTGGAAGGTAGGGGAAGATATGTCCCCCTACCAAGTGAAAATCGTTGTACGCTTGAGCCAAAATGGCTTGAGCCAAAATGGCTACGGAAAGTGTAGTTCTGTGCCTGTCCGACTGGTCCTGCCGCGCGTTTTCCAGTTCAGCCCCCCCCCCTGCCAATCTCTGTCGTGCTCCATAGTTCTCCCTACTCTGGATCGCTTCATAATCGCCCCCACCCCCCTGGAGTGCCCGGGGGGTCGGCCGCGGCGCGTCCACGGTGTTGCCAGGGGGGGTCTGGGGTTCGAATCCCTTCCCTGCTGGGGCGCGGGGGTGGTGCCGGGGGGGATTGGCCGCCCCGCGTTTTCACGCTGGTCACCTCCTGGCTGATGAATCAGAAGTTCGGAGTACCCCTTTTCCCTTCTGTTCTCCCTCCCCTCCCCTGTTTTCAGGGCTGCGCCAATTACACGTGGCATGTGCTGGTTATGTTGCCTGTCCCCGTTTGGGGCGGACAAGTTCGGAGGCGGCTGGGGGGTCTGAGCAGGCGGGAACCCCAAGAAAATCGGTCCGGAGGGGGGGGATGATTAGAGGAAAGAGAACTATGCACATACACTGATTCTGGCCAGGCCCATCCTGAGCCCAGGATCGGTGCATACGCCCTCCTACCTTGGCCAGGAAGGCATATGCACCGATCCTGGGTCAAGGATGGGCCTTGCCAGGACCGGTGCATGTGCATAGTTCTCTTCGCCCGAAAGATGATGCGGTCGTGGATGAAGTCGCGCTGCTCAGGGCGAGCCCAATCGGGAAGTAACGGCGAGGCGACGGTGTTAAGCGCGAGCGCGAGTAACGGCGAGGCGAGGGTTCGGCGACGGTGTTCGCCCGAATGATGCCCCATCCGTTCGAAATCGGCCACCTGACCCCTCCCGGGGTCCATCTGGTGCAGCGTCTCGGCCCGGATCCGTTTCCCACGGGCCCCGGGGCCCGAGGGCGGCCCCCGGAGGCCCACCTCAGACCCCCAGCCAGACGTGCTCGACCATGGACCCCGTGTCGCCTGCCCATCGCTCCTGTCGGGGAGACGTAAGACCCGGGTACGGGGGACTCGGAAATCCCCGACGAGGTCGTCAAAAAAATGACGAGGCCGAGCCTGCATTTTGACGAGGCCTCCCGCTGCAGACATCCCACGAAACTCCTCCTCGTCAAAATCCGAGGCGCGGTCGTCAAAAAACGATGGCGAACCCGAGTCCCGGCAAACCCGGGTCTTACGCTCCCCCGAACCTCAGACCCCCAGCCATACGTGTTCGACCATGGACCCCGTGTCGCCTGCCCATCGCTCCTGGGCCGACCTCGGCGGACTTCGGGCCATTTTCGGCGGCCTTCAGTCAGCGGTGGACAAACCTCCCGTTCGTAAACCACCCTTTAGTGAAAACGGTTCAGGACCGAAACCGACGGACCTGGACCCGCCAGAACGACGGCCGCGACACCCTCCCGCGAACCGACAACGGCCAATTCGCTAATCGACGTGTCAGGGTAGGAGGTCTATCAACCTCCGATTCAGCGGTCTTCTGACGGGCCCTGGCAGTCGTTGCCCGGCTCCGAGAAGAAGTTACCCGCAGGCGGGAAGCAGGCAGAATTCCCCCCCGCGCTCGCCTCGATGAGCTCCGCCTGCCGCTCCGCCGCGGCCTGTGCAGGGTGCAGTGGAGGCCAGTCCACAAGGAATCAAGTCCTTTGGAAACCTTCCACAAGAAATCCAACCCTGAGACCGCAGGACGTCCACTGATTCTTGGTGAGAACGTCGCGCTTGACATTGAAAAACCATCGAAGCCCAAGAGACTCAGGGCACCCTGGAGGCGAGCAGGGTGTCTCTTGGCATGGGCCTCCACTGTAGGAGCACGCAACGGCACGAGCCTGAACTTTCGGAACTCCGCGCGGATCCCTCGGGTCGGCGCTGCCCCCCGCCAGAGTCGGCTCCCCCCGCCCCCTGCGCCCGCTATTCCGCCACCTCTCTCTCCTCCTGCGCCTCCTCGCTCTCCTTCTCCTCCTGCGCCTCCTCATCCTCCTCGCCCTCCTCCTCCTCCTGCGCCACCGGTCGCCTGCCTCCTCCTCCTCCTCCTGCGGCTCCCCCTCTCTCTCTCCTCCTCCTCCTCCTCCTCCCCTCCTCCTCCTCCTCCTCCTCCTCTCCTCCTCCTCCTCCTGCACCTGCTCCTCCTCCTCTTCCTGCTCCTCCTCCTCCTCCTCCTCCTCCTCCTCCTCCTCCTCCTCCTCGTCTTCCTCCTCGCCGTCCTTCTCCTCCTGCGCCTTCTCCTCCTCCTTTTTCTCCTGCGCATCCTCGTCCTCCTCGCCTCCTCCCGCGCCAGCTGCCCTTCCTAGGAGCTTCCAGAATCGAATCGGCAAGTCGGATCGGCGCTCGAAATGGATCGGATCGGTGGGAATCGGCAGCGATGGCGGGAGAGAGGTAGACTCGGCGATCATCGGCAGGCCAACGAGGCCTGCATTCAGACATCAGGATCCAAATCGGAATCCAAATAGGAATGCGAATCGGAATCGGAATCGATCGCAATCGAATCGAGCGGGACCAGTCGAAATGAGCTCTGTATACTGGCGCGCGCCAGGGGCGGCGCCGCCAGGGGCGCCCTGCGCCGATCCGAGAGATCCGCACGGGCCTCCGAGAGGAAATGCTCATGTGTGCCCATCGGTCAGAAGTGGGTCGAAACAGAGAATCGGGGGCGCGCAAACATGGAATCCGAAGTCGCACCGAGTCGGAAGCGGAATCGATCGAACTCGAGCCGAATCGAGCCGGAGCAGCCGACACGAGCCCTGCCATGAGCACACCGTGGACCCCGCAGCAGCCTGTGTCGGGGGCGCGCAAACATGGACTGGCGATCCATGGATTTGGCGCGCGGTCGCCAAATCCATGGGTCGGGGGAGGTGCCCTCCCCAAAGTGCGGCCGGTGCCGCCTCGTTCGGCGGCGGAAAGCCTCGTTCGGCGGCGGAAATCCGCGATTCCCAATGGAAACGGGACCCGTCGCTAATCCACGCCTCCTTGATCCATGTTTGCCATCTCCTGAGAGAAGCAGGGAGGCGTTGAAAATACATTGGGTTTCCGCCCACCACCTACTTGCCCTCGCTCGGACGTCCGTTTCCCGTGCCTTTTTTTAGTTAGAAGTGTGCGTGTTTATTCTCTTCGCTCGATGATCCAGGATGCCCTTCGAGGGTCCTCGCCGAGGAAACAAATGCACGCGCCCGAGCGATGCCAAACCTACGGAGAGAAGGGGGGGACCCATCGACTCTTGAAATATGAAGGCGCTTGACTCACTTGAGAACCGTTTAACCGACCCCCATCCCCAGCGGCGTGGCCGGGGTCCCACTGGCCGATTAACCCCCCCCCCCTGGATGGGGATATAGGTCGTTCCCTTCGGGTTTCGAGGGGTGAAAATTATCCCCAACTGGGGTGGTAATTTGGTGGGGGTCTCGAAGGGGATGGGGATAGAGATGGGGATCGGCTAAACGATACCGATCACTTCTGCTTTCTTCTTCGAAGCCTGCTCCCCCTCCAGCTGCTCCACGCGCCGCCCCTGATCGACGCGGATCTTCTCCACCTTCGCGTACGCGCTCTGCGCGTGCATCGCCTTCTGCTCCACGAGCCGGTGCTCCTCCAGAGGCATCCCAGGTGGGGTCCGAGTAGCTGGGGTCGGAGGATCGCGCCGCATCGGCGATGCACCGGCGATGCATCGGCGATGCACCGGCGATGCACCGTCGACGTCTGCGACGCCGGCGTGAAGCAATACGGGCTCCACATCCCGCCGCGCCGCCAACGCGGCGCGCTCCTCCGACCCCAGCTGCTCCGACCCCACCTGGGAGGCACAGCTCCTCCAGCTGCGCGAAGAACTCGTCCGCGCACTGGTGGAAGGTCGGGTAGGCCAGCGAGGCCTCCGGGTCGGCGGCCCTGCCCGCCGCGGGACGCAGGGGGGTGAACTCGTCGTTGGCCCACCGCGGCTCGGCGGGCGGAGTGTGGACCTGCTTCCTCCGGGGAGGCGGGACTGCACTGTTTTTCTGCAGTCAGCCCGTGCGGGCATGTCCCTCTACAGGAGGAATGTTCAAAAATAGTAACAAAAATACTCTTGGGTCGATTTTTTGAGTAATTTCGAGCATCGCGGGAGTATTGTTTGACTAGTTTTACTTCTTCGTCCAAAATCCGCCTGTAGGGGGACATGCCCGACGTAAGTATAGTAAGGATACGTGGTAAGGATGCACGGGCCTTGGAAAGCCATGTTGACGTTTCTCGATCGGGGCTGACAAGCGCAAATTGCCAGGGATGGGCCGAAGGGGCAAGGATGCGAAGGTGCTCTTGGAAAAGTCGTTCATCCTTGACAACTGATCTTGACACTTGCATGGCTTGCCTTGACACTAGTGTCTATGTCGACTCTGTGCCGCCGCAGGACTCCGAGGATGAAGACTTCCAGCAGATGGAGTCTGCTGAGCTTCGGCGAGTCGCGGCACAGCGCCGATCTAATGTTAAGTCGACCGTGTCCTCCTACAGGTAGATTTTGGACGAAAAATAGGAAGACCCCAATCATGTTCAAACATAGTCAAACAATAACAAAAAATCGTCCCCAGACTATTTTTTATTATTGTTCACTATTCCTCCTGTAGAGGGACAGGCCCGACTTAAATCTAATGTGGGGGGGGCGGGGGAGCGACTCAGGTCAATCTCGCACTGAGGTCAGCCCAACTGCACTGCTTTTCAGAGCTGGCAGGCCCCGCGCTACCAGCTACCAGTTACACTCAGCGGTGGGCCCAGTCGAGGTTCAGAATCATGTTCCTTGTGCTGGTGCCTGGGTCGCAGGGTCAATCTGTGTAAAGCCCTGGGCCTGGATATGGCCCTCGGAGGCAGCGCTCGCGAGAGAAAGTAAATGCCTGTCGTGAGTCCCTCGCGACTTCTGCTGAGACGTCGAAAGGATCCTCAGGATCCACCCCGGGATCACCAGGCACCCCGCATCGCAACCTCTTCCCCGATGTCTGACTGCACTTGGCACGCCCGAGCTGGGGGCGGGACAAATGGGGAAGCTGCCCCGACGGCCCACGTTGCCCAAACCGACACTGGTCGCTGTTGGCCAAGCGACGCCTCTCCCGCGGCGACATCGACAACAAGTCCGGTCCAACCCGGACAATAACTATTGTTGGTCTTCGTCCCCATTCTTTCTGGTTCCGCTCCGATCGTGCCGGTGGCAGCTTGGCGCCCGGGTCCTCAAGATCCACCCAGGGATGACCGGGCCCGCCTCGTCACAGCCTCTGGCGGCGCGCGCGGCGCTGCGCGCGCCACCGTCGTCGCCGTCGCCGCTGTCGACATCGCCGTCGTCACCGCAGCCGTCGTCGTCTTCGTCGTCGCCGTCGCCACCGCCGTCGTCGCCGTCGTCTTCGCCGCCGCCACCGTCGCTGCCGCCGTTGCTGCCGCCGCTGCTGCGGCGCTGGCGCCGTCGCCATCGCTGTCGTCGCCGTCGTCGTCGCCGCCGTTGACCCTTCCGGCGCCGCCGTCTTTGTCGTCGTCCGACCAAGGTTTGCCCGAAATCGTGTCCTCAAAGCCCTCGTGGGATCCATCCTGGCCGACCTCTCGAGGTGCGTTTGGCCGTGGCGGCGAGAACCTCCAACGTCAAGAAACATATCCTAAACGAAAAACTTGTCGTCATTGTCACCGCCGTTGCTGCCATCGCATCCATCGTCGGTTGTCGTCGAGCGCCGTCGTCGCCCGACGTCATCGCCCGTCGTCATCGTCGTCGTTGTCGTCCACGTCGCCGTCGCCGTCGCCGTCGCCGTCGCCGTCGTCGTCGCCGTCGTCGTCGCCGTCGCCGTCGCCGTCGCCGTCGCCGTCGCCGAGCGCCGTCGCCGTCGTCGTCGACGTCGTCGACGTCGTCGTCGCCGCCGCCGCCGCCGCACGCCGTCGTTGTGGTCGTATACGAGCGCCGTCGTCGTCGTCGTCTTCGTCGTCGTTGTCAGTCGCCGTCGTCGTCGCACCGCCATCGCCGTCGCCGTCCTCACTCGCCGTCGTTGTCATCATCGCCGCACGTCGTCGTCGTGGCCGTCTACGCGGACCGTCGTCGTCGTCGTCGTCGTCGTCGTCGTCGTCGTCGTCGTCGTCGTCGTCGTCGTCGCAAGCCGTCGCCGCCGTCGCCGTCGCCGTCGTTGTCGTCGTCGTCGTCGTCGTCGTCGTCGTGGTCGTCGTCGTCGTCATCGTCGTGGTCGACATCGTCGTCGTCGTCGTTGCCACCAGCGTCGCCGCCGTCGTCGCGCACCGTCGTCGCGCGCCTTCGTTGTCGTGCCGTCGACAACGTCGATCGTCACCGCGCGCCGTCGTCGTCGTCGTCGTCGTCGTCGTCGTCGTCGTCGTCGTCGTCGTCGTCGTCGTCGTCGTCGTCGTCGTCATCGCCGTCGTCGTCGTCGTCGTAGTCGTCGTCGTCGTCGTCGTCGTCGTTGTCGTTGGTTTTGCGCCATCTCGGCCCGAGCCTGCTGGCTCGCCGCGAGTCCGCGCCACGGGCGCCCGCGCGCCGCGCTCTCCGCGGGCCGCGGGAGTGCCATGTCGGCAGCTGCTGGCGGGGCGGCGCCGCGGCGATCTCGGCTGGACCGCACCGCTGCGGGGTGGCGAGCCGAGCATGTGCGGGCAGAGGGGCGCGTGGCGGCCAGGTTTCTGGCGGCCATCGGCCAGATCGAGGGCCACTGGGGCCAGGGCCTGGCCTCGCCCTGGGGCCCCGCCAGGCGTTGGAGGGCGGCGGGGTGGGGACCAGCATCGAGCCCGCGGAGGGCAAGGTGGCCGAGGCCGAGGCCGCGGCGGACTCGGAGGAGGTGCAGGCGCTGGGGGAGCAGATCGTGCCCGCGGAGGGCGAGGCGGCCGTGGTGGAGGCCGCGGCGGGATCGAGGGTCGGAACGGCGCTGGAGGAGGAGGTCGTGGCGGAGCGGGGGGAAGCCGCCGAGGCAGTGGAAGAGGCCACAGAACCGCAGGCGCGCGGGGAAGTGCCTGCGGCGGCAAGGCCGCCCCGCCGCCTCCACAAGAAGACGCCTCGTCCGCGACGTGAGGGCGCCACCGCGGTGAAGCGCAGGCGCGCGCCCGACGGCGCCTTCTACCCCGAGCCCGAGTTCACGGAGCACGTCGGCAAGCGCGAGGGGCGACTCGCCTGGGCGGCGTGCGCCACTGAGGCTGGCCGAGCCGCGCTGAAGGCGCTGCTGGACAGGCCCACGATCCAGCAGGTAGGCAAGCTCCTGGTGGCGGGCTTCCCCGCGGAGGAGGCCTACGAGGAACTGAGGCTGCACTGGGAAGACGGAGGGGAGGAGAAGGGCGAGGAGAACGGCGAGGAGGAACAGGGCGGGAAGGGGGAATGGGCAACACACATGCGCTCTGGCGACGATGATTGTACTCTCAGCCAAGACTCTGCTGCCTTGGCTGTATCCTTGCTTGCTCAGCGAGTTCGAGCAAAAACACTACAGTGCGGGCGCGGACGCAAGATACCCTCG
>CAUYUJ010014794.1:355000-365282 GCA_963575745.1 Prorocentrum cordatum
TTGCTGGGGCAGGGGCTGCCTCCGATTCCTTCGGTGGCGGGAGAAAGGCCATCATCTCCTTCTCAGATTCGGATGGCGAGAAATTCGGGATCGCCGGCAGAGCCGACGTCACCAGGGGCCGCCCCCTGCTCCAGTGAACCCCCAGGGGGCTGAACCCATGTCGCCTCACAGCTTGACCCTAGGTCCTGCGTCAACTCGCCCAAAAGAAGCCTTGAATTTCGCCCCTGTGCTTTCCGATCTTTCTGAGGCGTTCAGGTTTGGTTATCTTCCACCGTCAATTTGGGTGCGCGCTGGGCTTATTCGACCTGGGCATGTTTCGTAACTGTGCCCGCTGGCAGTCCGGGCCCTCGGTCCAGACTTGATGCGGTCTCTCGTGGTCGGGATCATGCTAGAAGAATGTTCGCAACCAGCGCGAATTCTTCCGTCCCGACAACGGAACAGGATGTGCTCAGTTGTTGGGCCGCCCGCTTCCGGGGCATCTATGAAGCATTTTCTGCTGGCCGCTATCACGCCCTTCCTGGTGATTGTTTCCGGGCAAGACGCCAACCACTCATATTTCGTGGAACGCCGGGCATTGACGGCGGCGGAAGGTCCGACGGCTCCTCGGCATCAGACGGATCTTCCACGATCCCGCCACCTCCGTCGTCTGCCCCTCGTTTGTCGTCATCGGGCAACTCGGATGGAAAAACGCAATCGCTCGCGGGGGCGTCACCACCTATATATATATATATATATATATAGATTCACTGGCGGGCTTCTCTTCAGCGGCTGGATCCTGCTACGCCGCGCCCTGGATGTTGCTGTAGCCGCAAGTCCCCGAACATCCGTTACACACTAGCTGGATACAATTACACAAGTACAACATGTCCCTCAAAGCCGCCGTGGCCCGCGCCCTGCCTGGGAGGTACCCAGGAAGGCGGCAAGACGCCAGTGGCAGAGCCTCCTTGGCCCGCGCCCTGCCTGGGAAACCCGCCAGGCACATTACTTCATCATCCACCGCGACAGCCCCGAGTCGATGTTTCCATGACGAGACTGGCCGGCTTCTCTTCGCTCCGACGGGGTCGTCGGGTTCTGGCCCTACCTCCCTCAGCCTTCTCGAGCGGTCAAATCAGAACCTGGAATTGTCCTGTTCCGTGCCTGCATTTTGAACGTTTTCAGCGCGTTGGGGATGACCAGCCATGGCGCTCTCGCCTGCGTCGGGAATCATTTCTTGTCGGCCCTGGGCCATTGCCAACAAACCGGGCGCGTCAGATGGCACTGGGACCTCGTGCCGTATCATCCTTGCCTCTTTGGATGAACCGACGAGATTGGCGCCAAGGGCGCCATGACCGGCCAGCCCAACCTCGGGAACAATTGGATTCAATCTCAACGACCTGGGTCTCCGTCCCACGACGGGCCCGCACGCAGTCTGCTGACGACGGCCCCCCTCTCAACTAGACGCGTCTTCGAACTATTGGCTCTTCTTCCCAGGGGAAGTTGACGCGTCGTGCTTCCACGCCCTCTTTAATGGTTCGTCGGACGAACTGGCTCAACGACCCGTTTGACTTCGCACCACTCTCCAATTATTCTGACTATTCGAATTGAAGTCAGCTTGCGATTAACACATCAAATCCGTGTGTGTGCGTGTGTGTGTGTGTGTGTGTGTGTGGGGGGGGGGGGGGAGGCCCGGGACGAACAAGAAAAAATTTCCCTGCTCGGGCGATTCGCAGGGGGTGGGGGCGCCAAATTGAAACGCGCAGCGGCGGCGCTGGTGATTCGCGCCGACACCAGGCCAACAACAGGAGGGCGGCAGGCGAGACGCAATTGGCGCCGCTTCAGCGGACGGGGACAACAACGCCCCCGATATAGCGGGGCGGTTGGGCCAACATGGCTACAGACAAGAGAAAACAAGGCGGGGGAAAAAAAAACCTCGGCTGGCGGGCGGTGCCAACATGGCTACAAACAAGAAAAGGAAGGGAGGGTGAGGGGCGGAAGCGGCGGCAGAAAAGGGCTCGTCCTTCTCCTTTTCCCTCCCGCCCCCACTCCAGTACAATGTCCTACGACGACGACGACGACGACGACGACGACGACAACGACCGCGACGGCGGACGACAACGCACTGCGAATGGTTCATGGGGGGGGGGGGCGAGGGTGCTGCGCATGCCCGCTGTAGTCGTCGACGAATACGGCGACGAGAACGACGACGCCGGCGACGACGACGCCGACGGCGATCACAACGACGACGACGACGACGACGACGACGGACGAAACGCTGCGGATGCCCAAGCAAGGGGGTGCTGCAGTCGACGACAATTACGACGGCGACGGCGGCGGCGAAGACTACGCACTGCGGATGCCGATGCTCTACATGGGGGGGGGGTGCTGCGTGGGCCCCGTTCTGTCGTCCACGACGACGTCGACGAACAGGCCCAGTGTATAGTCGACGACGACGACGAGGACAACGACGAGGACGACGACGACGATGACGAGGAGGACGAAGACGAGGACGAGGACCATGACGAGGAAAACGGACGGCGACGACGCACTGCGGATGCCAGCCTGGTGGGGGATGCTGCGCAGGCCCGCAGTAGACGACGACGACGAAGACGACGACGACGACGTCGACGGCGTCGACGACGCAACGACGACGACGGCGGCGACGACGCACTGCGGACGCCACATGGGGTGGGGTGGGTGGGTGCTGCGCAGGCCCGTGGTAGTCGACGACGACGACGATTCCTGAGGGGGGGGAAAGTCGCCTCGGATGTACATGATCCCTTTTCAACCATTTCTGTGCGAAAAGCAGTTGTTTTGAGGCTGTCGTGCAGGGGGTGCACGATGCCCTCGGCAGTGCCCGCGGCGACTCCCTGGCGCGCGTGATTGAAAAAAACATGCGGGGTCAATTCATCAGCGCAAGGGGGCATGATTTGAAACCACAAGATGGCATTGCTGCTCCTATGGTGTTCACTATGACTAATTGCTTCAAGTTCCTCATCCAGCATCCTGTCAGCTGGTACCAGGTCTTCGCCGCAGAATCGAAATCTTCTGACGATCACACGTATCCCTTGGTCTGATGTTCTAACCATGGGAACCTCTTCATATGGATCGTGTGGATGGATGTGCTGTTAACGGCGTCGTCTGGCAAAGCCGCAATGTTTCGTTAAGTAGATATGGGGATGCATACTGATACGAGCGCGCGCTGAAAGACAGGCGCGCGCACCTTTTTCCGCTAAGACGCCATCAGGGTGTTATCCTCGTAACTCCCTTGAGCCCGGCGTGTGGACCAGCAGGCAAGCATAGACTCTAAAGAGAAGCGGAAGGAGCGAAGGTCACGACTCATTCCTCCTCCTCCTCATCCTCGTCTTCGTCCTCCTCCTCCTTCTCTTGCCAGTCCCCTTCCCCCTCCCTTTTCCCCATGCCCATGCCCCTGCCATTCCCCCTCATGTTCCTCCATTCTCCTCCTCCTCCGCCTGATTTTGCTGCCCTCCTCATCCTCCCGCTCGTCCCCATGCCATGTACATTTACACCCGATGAAAATGAATTCCCTCTATGCCCACACCCTATCCGGAAAATATTCGGCCCTTTCCGTGACTGTGCTTTGTACAATCAAGGCTTCAACTTGTTATGCGTTCCTTCCACTTTACATACGGACTGCTTTCGGTTTCAAGGTGCTGTTCCCGCTGTATCGTGGGCCTCATCTTCGGATCGGCGCTTTGCTCCCGTCCTTCGAAACAGCGCTCTCGCCCCGGCGCAGGCCAATTTGCTCGATCCGCATCCTTTTTCATCGTTGTCGGCCCCCTCGTTTCCCCTGCTCCGCCTACCGCTGTGCCTCCTGCTTCTCCCGCTCCTTCCGCTCCAGCTCCCGCTGCTGCGTTTCGTCTTCGTCCCCCCTTCCTCATCCTCCTAACTTTTCCTCGTGCTCAACCGCCACCTCCTCAAATGTGCGCAGCTCCCGTTTTCGGATTGCGCATAACACGATGGAATCCTCTTTGGAGCTCCAAGTTCGCTATGACACGCGTCGGCGGATATAGAGAGAAAGAGCAGTTAAATAAGAAGGGATGGATGGGAGGAGGAGGAGGAGGATGCGTTGACCCCTCCGCGTCTCCCTCTTTTTCCTCCATCCTCCTCATCCTCCTGCTCCGCCTCGTCTTGCTCTCCTCCTCCTCCTCCCTCCTCAACTCCTCCTTCTCCTCTTCCTCCCCTGGCTCATCTTGCTGGCCTCCTCCTCTCCTTTCTCCTCCTCCTCCTCTTTCCCCGTACCCGCCGTTCCCCCCGTCCCCCCTGCCGCAACCCGCACAACCTCGCCCCCGTCGCCCCTGGCGGGCACCCCGGCGACCCCGCGAGGCCGGGTCGTGGGCGGAACACGCATCCGTACCCGCGGCCTCGCTGTCTGGGCAGGACATCACGGTTTTTTTCAAAACGTCGACCCCCCAAGGACTCGTCTCTGGGGAAACCAAACGGTATCGATACCGCTACTTCCCGGACCTGGGGTGCGTTCTGACCAGGACTTCGAGGCGAATCCCATAGTGCCCATTATCGCCGAAAATAAAGATACGCGCTCAAAGGGGGTGGTGGAGGTCGGCGGGGGTGGAAGGGGGGGGTGGAAGGGAGGATGCAGAGGTGGGGGTGGGAACCAGCGGTGGCGACGAGGGCCTCCCAGGAGGCTCAAAGAAAGGAAAACGGGCGGGGGGTATAGGTGTGGTACCTCTTCCTCTGCCGACCCCAAGGACTCGACTCATTTCCTGGGACCGGTCTCTCATCCTGAACTGCTTTTTGACGGTCCCGGGAGGAGGGGGAGGAGGGGGAGGAGGAGGAGGAGGAGGAGGAGGAGGAGGAGGAGGAGGAGGAGGAGGAGGAGGAGGCGAGGAGGAGGAGGAGGAGGAGGAGGAGGAGGAGGAGGAGGAGGAGGAGGAGGAACGAGGGCCCACAGAGGCCGCGAAGAGCTACACGAAACCGTCCGTCGTGCTCTCGCACGACGCGAAGGGGCCTATAGGCGTACGGATGCAGTCGGGCTGCCGAGATCCGCCGACCCCCGCTCTGCAGGAGTGCCCAGGGCGTCTGAGACATTTGACTGTCCCTCTCCCGAACGAAGGATTGCAAAAAAAACAGAAGGATTGCAAAAAAAACAGGGTTTTTTTTGCAATCCAGGGTTTTTGTTGCAATCCTTCGTTTTTTTTGCAATCCTTCGGGGTTTTTTGCAATCCTTCGTTCCCTCCTCCCCTGGAGTCCAAAATCCCCTTGGAGGAGGGTGACAAGGCGTGTGAGACATTTGAGCGACGATCAACAACGGGTCTCAGACGTCGAGACCTTACGCGGCGGCTGACGCGGGCCGCCAGCGCGGCACGCTACATTGGAAACAAGGGTGCTTACGCGAGACCTCACGCGGGGAGCTTGTGCGTCATTGCTGGCGCAATTGACACCGTTTTGTCCGTCGCTCATTGGGCTGTCCCCCTCGCCCTTTCCCCCTCCCCTAGGTTCCGAAATCCCTTGTGAGGGGAGGGCTTGAGGGGGGGACGAGCTCGCCAGCGCACCCACGGAGCCCCTGGAGCTCCCCCAAGGCACCACGAAGGCCCAGACAGAGCGCCAAGATAGTCGAAGAGAGCGTCGAGACGGCCCAGAGTAGCCCCACGACGGCCCAATATGACTTCAAGACGGCCCACAAGGCCCCGAAGACGGCCCAAAAGTGGTCCCAGAGGACAGCCGAACAGGCCACAAGAGGCGCACATTTCCTTTACGAGAACTTGCATTTTCACCACACTCGCCTTTTTCTCCTTGGCAGCTTCTAAGACTGTCCCTAAGGACACCCAAGACTGCCCCAAGACGGCCGATGAGGCCTCCAAGAAGGCCCCAAGACGGCCCAAGACGGCCCTGAGACGGCCCCAGGGGCCCCCCATACGGCCCCAAAGAGCCCTCGGAGGGCCCCAAGAGAGCCCGAGAGGGGGAATGCGAACTGATGCTCTAAGCCCTTCTCCCAAATATGGGCCCAAGAGCCCTTCAGAAGCCCCCGAGGCGCCCCCACAGGGCCCCAAGAAGCCCCCAGTGGTCTTCAAGACGCCCCCAAGAAGGCCCCAAGAGGCCCCTTAGAAGCCCCCAAAAAGCATCCCTCATGCAGCCAAGAGCCCTCCGACAGCACCCTGAGATGCATCTCATGAGACCCTCATATTCATCCGAGAGGCTCCGGACCCACAGCCCAGGCACGTAGGCGGGCTGAGCCGAAGGCCACGAGATCCGCCGCCCCCTGTGCTTGTCACAATGGTGCCTGGCGTGCTGAATCATTTCGGTTTTGGTTTGGCCCTTGTTCAAATGAACTCTCCCCCGGGGCTCTCGCCCAGCCCGCCGGCCAATCGGAAGGACCCAGAAGGGATCGCAAGAGGTGGTTGCAAAGGATTTTCCTGCTGCAGACGCCTCCAAGATGGCCCAAGCTGGCCTCCAAGATGCCTCCAAAATGGCCTCCAAGGCGGCCCAAGAGAGTCCAAGATACTTCCAAGTCCGCCCAAAGAGCATCCAGGACGGCCCGAGACTGCCCAAGAGGTTTTTTTTGTTCCAAGACTGCCCAACAGGTGCCCCAGAGGCCTCCAAGACGGCCCAAAAGGCCTCCGAGAGGTCCTCCAGGAGGGCCCAAGCATGTTCGCATTTCCTCTTTTTCGGCCTTCCGACGGCCCAAGACGGCCCTCGAGGCCCTCAAGATCGCCCCCGAAGCGCCCAAGAGGCCTCCAAGATCCCACCAAGACTGGACAAGATAGCTCTAATATTGCCCAAGACGATCCAAGAGGCCTCCAAGAGGGCCTCCAGGAAGGCCCGCAGATGACCAAAACAATGTGTGCCCGTTGGTTTTTGAACGATGTTGGCATTTCATTCTTTTCGGCCTACCGACGGCCCCAAAACGGCCCAAGAGCCCCCAAAGACCGCCCCAAGATCGCCCAAGAGACCGCCAAGATGGCCCCAGTACGGCCCAAGAGGTCCCCAAGACGGTCCCAAGAGGGCCCTGAGACGGCCCAAGAGGCCTCCAAGGCGCCCAAGATGGCCTCCAAGACGGCCCTGGAGCATTCCAAGAGGGCCCCAAGTCGGCCTAGAGAGGCCGCCAAAACGGCTTCCGACGGCGTCAGACGGGCCAGGAGCCCACCAAGACGGCCCAAGATGGCCCTAAGATGACCCAAGACGGCCCAAGAGGCCTCCAAGAGGGCCTCCAGGAAGGCCCGAAGAGGCCCAAATCATTAGGTGTCCTTAGATTTTTGAAGGATTTGGCATTTGCGTCTTTTCGGCCTACCGACGGCCCGAGAGACCGCCAAGATGGCCCCAGAACGGCCCAAGAGCCCCCAAGATCGCCCCAAGATCGCCCAAGAGGCCCCCAGGATGACACCATAACAGCCCAAGAGGCCCCCAAGACTGCCCCAAGAGGACCCCAAGACGGCCCAAGAGGCCTCCAAGACGCCCAAGATGGCCTCCAAGACGGCCCTGGAGCATTCCAAGAGGGCCCCAAGTCGGCCTAGAGAGCCCACCAAGACCGCCAAAGATGACCCCGAGAAATTCCCACCAAAGGCCCCAAGATGCCTCCAAGGGGACCCCCAGAAAGATCCCAAGGGGCCCCAAGTGTCCCCATGGGCTCCCCAGATGCCCCGTCCTCCTCCTCCTCCTCCTCCTCCTCCTCCTCCTCCTCCTCCTCCTCCTCCTCCATCCCCTCCTCCGCCCCCTCCTGATCTACCCCGCCATCCTCCCCCAAATGTTTCCCGAAGGGTTTCCACAACGGTTGGGGAAACACATAGTCCGATAGCTGGGCGGAGCTCTTGCCACAACGCTCCGCCACATGGGCGACTCTAGAAGGCAGGGGGCGGCGGTGATTCGCCGCAGGCTCCTTCGATAACTTTCACGATAAAGAAAGCACTATAAGGAGCGCAGAGCACGGAACACAACACGAGAAGCAAACCCCCCTTGTCTGGCACGAGAAGCGCGCGCTTGCAATAATAAGGCTAGAGGAACAACCATGGACGGACCTAAGGAACATCGAGCCCCTCCCGTGCCCAAACTCGTCCGTTTGGGACGCACAGGGACATGCTAGTACTATGCGTCCTCCTTGGAGGCGCGCGTCCGACCCGAACATCTGGTATGCCCATCTTGTAATATTTACATACATATATATATACATATATATATGTAGTTTTCCGAGCGGTGTGGCCAGAAAACGCCCGCCACGACGCATGTACTATGAGATTTCTCGGTGCGCGCGTCGCCCCTGGGGGGGCGACCGCCACCTCCTCCTCTCGGGGCACGACGGCCTCCCACCTTCCATCCCTGGTCGCCGTTTCTGGATGGGCAATTCGCCTGGGCAACCCGCCCAGGCATCGTTTCTGCATGGGCTGGCGGGGCTGCCCGCAGCTTCATAGCGCCGAATCCCCGGCAAAGACTGAAGCTGGCTTCCTCGCTGGCTGGGCTTCATCGCTGGCTCGGTTTTCTTCGGGATTGGCCACCAGTCATCGTGAAATCTTTGCGGTGGGGCTGCGCGAAGCGCGTACAAACAGCTCTTGAAGGGACCCTGGGACACACAAACAAGCGGCACATGTGCCATGGCTCTTGCACAAAAAAGAAGGGGGAGGAGGAGGTGGAGGAGGAGGAGGGGGGAAGAGGGGGCAAGACGTCGCCCCTCGGGGCCCAGCAACGGGGCCCAAATCCCAGGTCCCAGGTGGGGAGAGGGGGGGAGGTGGCGTGCGTCGCGACGCGGAATAAAGTGCTCGGAGCGGAGGGAGCACGGGGCGGAGGTCCCACTGGGGCGCTGGGGGGGCGGAGAGGAGTGGTGGTGGTGTGTGCCGCGACGCGGAATGAAACGTCGGGGCGGAGGGGGCATGGGCGGGGCTTGGGGCAGAGGGCCAGAGGGCGCGGGGGTTTAACTGTAGCGCTGGGGACGGGGGGAGGGGAGGTGGTGTGCGTCGCGACGCGACGCCGAATACAATGAACGGGGCGGGGGGGGGCACGGGGCGGAGCTCGCGCTGGGGCGCTGGGGGCGCGGGGAGGGAGGTGGGGGAGGTGGTGTGCGTCGCGACGCGGGATAAAACGTTCGTGGCGGAGGGGGCAATGGGCGGGGCCGCCGCTGGGGCGCTGGGGACGCGGGAGGGCTCGGGGCAGAGAACCACGGCGCGGGGGTGCCATGTTGGCGCTGGGGACGCGGGAGGAGGGGTGGTGTGCAACCCCGAATAAGGCGTTCGTGGCGGAGGGGGCAGTGGGCGGGGCCCCCACTGGGGCGCTGGGGACGCGGGGGGGCTCGGGGCAGAGAGCCGTGGCGCGGGGGTCCCACTCTGGCGCTGGGGGCGCGGGGGGAAAGGGAGGTGTGCGACACGGAATGAAGCGTTCGTGGCGGAGGGGGCAGTGAGCGGCCCTCCCGCTGGGGCGCTGGGGGCGCGGGGGGGCCCGGGGCAGAGAGCCGCGGCGCGGGGGTCCCACTCTGGCGCTGGGGGCGCGGGGGGAGGGGGGGTGTGCGACGCGGAATGAAGCATTATTGGCGGAGGGGGCAGTGGGCGGGGCACCCGCTGGGGCGCTGGGGACGCGGTGGGGCTCGGGGCAGAGAGCCATGGCGCGGGGGTCCCACTCTGGCGCTGGGGACGCGGGGGCGAGGGGGAGCTTGCCACGCGCAGTAAAGCATTCGTGGCGGAGGGCGCAGCGCGCGGTGCGCCCACTGGGGCGCTGGGGGCGCGGAGGGGGATCGGAGCAAATAACCGCGGCGCGGGTGCCCCACTCTGGCGCTGGGAGCGCGGAAAGGGGTGGGGTGGGTGCGACGCGGAATACAGCGTTCGTGGCGGAGGGGGTAGCGGGCGGGGCCCCCGCTGGAGCGCTGGGGATGCGGGGGGGCTCGGGGCAGGAGCCACGGCGCGGAGGTCCCGCTCTGGCGCTGGGGGCGCGGGGGCGGAGGGGTGTGTGGCGCGACGCGGAATAAAGCGTTCGTGGCGGAGGGGGGGGCAGTGGGCGGGGCCCCCGCCGGGGCGCTGGGGGCGCTGGGTGGCTCGGGGCAGAGAACCACGGCGCGGTGGCCCCACTCTGGCACTGTGGGCGCGAGGGGGGGCGTGCGACGCGGAATATACCGTTCGCGGCGGAGGGTGCAGTGGGCGGGGCCCCTGCTGGTGCGGTGGGTGCGCGGGGGGGCTCGGGGCAGAGAGCCGCGGCTTGGGTGCCCAACTCTGGCGCTGGGAGCGCGGGGGAAGGGGGTGTGCGACGCAGAATGAAGCGTTCGTGGCGGAAGGGGGCAGCGGGCTGGCCCCCGCTGGGGCGCTGGAGGCGCGGGGGAGCTCGGGGCAGAGAGCCACGGCGCGGTGGCCTG
>CAUYUJ010014794.1:365382-376487 GCA_963575745.1 Prorocentrum cordatum
AATAAAGGGCTATGCCGTGCTGAATAAAGGGGTCGGGGCGGAGGGGCGCGCTGGCTGGTGGGTGGGGGGAGGCGGAGGGAGTGTGCCGTGCCGAAATTAAAGGGGTCGGGGCGGAGGGGTGTGCCGTGCCGAAATACAAAGGTCGGGGCGGAGGAGCGCGCTGGCTGGTGGGTGCCGGTGGAAGTCGGGGCGGAGGGGTGTGCCGTGCCGAAATAAAAGGGTCGGGGCGGAGGGGCGCACTGGCTGGTGGGTGCTGGTGGGTGGGTGGGTGCGGGGGGGGATGGAGGGTCGCGCTGGCTGGTGGAATGTGTAGGTGATGAGGGGTGTGCCGTGCCCGAACAAGTAGCACGCGTGCCCTGGCTCTTGCACCAAGGAGCTGCGAGGGACAGGAAGCTTTCGCCTCCTTCCTCCAAGAATTTACTTTTGTGGCCGTGTGGGGGGGGTGAACGACGAACGAACGAACACCGACGACGAGCGAAAATAAAGAGGTCCGAGCTCTAGAGCACAGCTGTGCAAGAGAATAAAGAGCTCCGCGGTCCAGGGGGGGCTGCCCTGGGAAACCCTGGAGAGCTGCCCTGGGGAACCCTGGGAAAGGGGGATGCTGCTTTAAGGGCGGGAGGCCCTGGGGAGCGCTGCCCTGGGGAGCTGCGGGGGGGGAGGGGGAGGGGGGCGAACACAAACGAGCAAAAATAAAGGGTTCCGCGGTCCAGGAAAGCTGCCCTGGGAAACCCTGGAGAGCTGCCCTGGGGACTTGTTGGGGAGGAGGCTTGCTCCAGGGGCGGGGGGCCCTGGGAAGGCCCTGGGGGCAGCCTGGGGAGCGGGGAACTGCCCTGCGCTGCCCGGGGGGGGGGGTGACGGCGGGGATTGGGGAGTTGGGGGGGGGGGGAGAGGGGGACGACCACGAACGAGCAAAAATAAAAAGTTCCGCGGTCCAGGGGAGCTGCCCTGTGACACCCTGGAGAGCTGCCCTGGGGGGCCCTGGGAGGGGGGGGCTCTAGGGGCGGAAAGCCCTGGGGAGCGCTGCCCTGGGGGGCCCTGGGGGGGGAGGGGGGGGGGGACGACCACGAACGAACGAAAATAAAGGGTTCCGCGGTCCAGGAAAGCCTGCCCTGTGACACCCTGCAGAGCTGCCCTGGGGAGCTCTGGGGGGGGGGCTGCTCAGGGCGGGGGGGCCTGGGAAGCCCTGGGGGGCAGCCCTGGGGAGCTGCCCTGGGGAACCCGGGGGAGCTGCCCTGCGCTGCCGGGGCGCCCTGGTGAGGGGGAGGGGGACGACACGAACGAACGAACGAAAATAAAGAGTTCCGCGGTCCAGGGGAGCTGCCGTGGGAAACCCCGGGGGCCTACCCTGGGGAACCCTGGGGGGGGGGGGGGGCTCTAGGGGCGGGGGGCCCTGGGGAACGCTGCCCTGGGGAGCCCTGGGGAGGGAGGGGGGAGGGGGACGACCACGAGCGAGCGAGAATAAAGGGTTCCTCGGTCCAGGGGAGCTGCCCAGCTGCCCTGCGGAAACATTTGGGGGGGGGGCTAGCTGCCCTGCGGAAACACTTGGGGGGGGGGGCCGCGGAGGGCGGGGACGACCACGAACGAACGAACATAAACATGTCCGAGCTCCAGAGCACAACTGTGCAAGATAATAAAGTAGTCGGAGCTCTGGACACCATGTGCAAGAGGATACATACACACAAATAGCAGGATTCCCAATATTTACACATATCCCACCAGCCCTCTCTGCGTCGGTGGTTTAACGAGTTTCCTCTTCCACCCCTCCTTCTTCCCCTTCGGGGAGGGGTTTACCCCTCCCCCTACCCTCTCCCCACTGACCTGGACAGGGGGGGCCGCGGGTAGTTAGAGCGTCCAATAACGACCCATGGGAGGGTTAGAATTCGACACCCCTCACGAGGATCGCGGCTCCTAAGGGGGGGGGGTGATTTTAAAAACCCCCCTTCGTTGATCGATCTCCTCCCAGATGGTTCCGAGAGACGTCTTGGGCCCCCTCTTGGGCCCTGCACGCGGGCGGGCGGAGCGCCGCCCGCCCGCCCACAAGGCCCAAGAGCCCACCAAAACGTTCGAAGATACCTCCAAGACGCCACCAGGGAGGAGGAAGAGGCGGAGGAGGAGGAGGAGGATGAGGAGGAGGAGGGGGATAGGGGGAGGAGGAAGCGGAGGAGAAGGAGGAAGAGGGGGAGGAGCACAGTTGCCGATCATCGGCGCTCTTCGTTCGAGTGCCCGGTGTAGGATGGGCTGGCGGGGATACGCGAAACGTAAAGAATTTTCTGTTTTTTTCCTCCCCCCACATCCCATTAAACCGGTGCGGGGGTTCCGACGAACCCCTCCCGAAACCTCCCTGCGGAAGGTTTTGTGTAAAGTGTTCGGAAGGTGTTCCCGAGAGGGGGTGGGGGCAGGGAAGGTTGTAGGATGGTTTTTCCAACAGAAAACGTTCCATGAGCCTTGCAGAAACTTTCCAAACACATTCCAAACAAACCTTCCAAAAAACAGCGCAACGATGTGTATGATTATTTTTATACGTGTATATATAAAAAAACATATATATATATATATATGTACATGTATATATATATATGTTTATATATATGTGTATATATATACATATACATAACCTTCCAAGACCCCCTGGAGACCTTCCAGCATTTAGCGAAACCGCCAAATACATTCCAACAACCTGCAAAAACCTTTTTCCAAAACAAGCCCTCCAACAAACCTTCCTAAAACTTTCCAAACACCTTCCAATAACACCTTCCAAAACAACCTTCCAACAACCAGCGAAAAACCCGCCCAAAAACACCTTCCAAAAAACGTGCCAAACAAAACATTACAATGACCTCCCTCCAGAACGTTCCCGGAGGGGTTTGCTCAAAAACCTCTTTCACAAAAAAAACGGAGGAAGGTTTTACGAAGTTTTTGTTTGTTTTTTGGGGGGTTCCACGAATCCTGGAACCTTCCTGAGGAATGCATTGTGAAGGTTTTTTGGAAGGATCCAGAAATCCTGGAACCCTCCCGACGAAGGTGTTCGGAAGGTTTTCTGGAAGGTTCCAACAATCCGGAAACCCTCCTGAAAAATTTGTGTTCCAACAACTGTCCAATGACATTCCGACAGCCGCGCAAACCAAACATAAAAAACTGCCAGCGACCTTCCGAAAACCTGCCAGCATTTAGCGAAGCCGCCCAACACATTCCAAAAACCATCCAAAACCTTTTAGAACCCAAATCAGAGGCAGCAGCGTGGGACGGGGATTCCCCGCTGCAACGTCCCGGCGGAAAACCGCGGGTCACGCCCGGAAGCCGCAAGGAGGACATCCACCTCCACGCCCATGTCCTCCTTGACGTCCACCACCTCACCCTCCTCCGTCCTCCGCAACAAACACCTGCTCGTGTACCTTCTCAAGCAGCACCACCCCGGCATCCCCCTCCCCATCCTCCTCCTCCTCCTCCTCCTCCTCTTCCTCCTCCTCCTCCTCCTCCTCCTGGCCATGCCATCCTGGTCCTCCTCCTCCTTCTCGCCCTGCTGCTCCTCCTCCTCCTCCTTCACCTCCTCTGCCCCCCATCCTCCCTTACCTCCCCCCCTCCTCCTCCACCTGCTCCTGCGCCAGATCATGAATAAGACGCGGCAGGCTGCGTGACTAACACGGCGCCGATGCACCTGCATCCGCGGGCAGCTTGCGCGCGGATGAACGCGCAATCGATCCCCGCGGCATCGCCTCCCTAACTTCCAACGAGGCGGTGCAACGGACCGCTTCTGTCAAAGCCTCGCCTCCCCCCTCGGGGGCGGTTGACCCACCCATCCCGCTAGCAGACCGTGGTGACCTTGGATAAAGAATTCAAGGCCTGGGGCCTTGCGGAGGTCCACTTGCGCAGAGCGGGGGGGGGCGCAAGATGTCCGCCCCCAATCATTGTGAGCTCTCTACACTCCCTCCGTCTCCTCTCCATCCCCCCTACTTCCTCCTCCCTCCCGCCCCCCTCCCCCCCCTCCTACCGCCTCCCTCCCGCCCTTCCTCCGCCTCAGATCCCCTGGGGGGGGGGCTGCAGGTGAGCGGTGCGGTTGCAGTTGCGCGCCCGCGGGCGGGTTGACATGCGTCGCCCAGTTGGGGTTGCGGCTGTGCGCCCGCGGGCGGGTCGAAATGTGTAGCCCAGTTGCGGTTGCGCGCCCGTGGGCGGGTTGAAATGTGTCGCCCAATTGCGGTTGCGGCTGCGCGCTCGCGAGCGGGTTGACATGCGTCGCACCGTTGCGGTTGCGGTTGCGCGCCCGCGGGCGGGTCGAAATGCGCCGCGCAGTCGCGGTTGCGCGCCCGCGGGCGGGTTTGAAATGCGTCGCCCAGGTGCGGCGTCGGTTGCGCGCTCGCGGGCGGCTTGAAATGTGTCGCCCAGTTGCGATTGCAGTTGCGCGCCCGCGGGCGGGTCGAAATGCGCGCCCGCGGGCGGGTTGAAATGCGTCGCCCAGGTGCGGTTGCGGTTGCGCGCCCGCGGGCGGGCTGAAATGCGTCGCCCAATTGCGGTTGCGCGCCCGCGGGCGGGCCGACATGCGTCGCGTAGTTACGATTGCGGTTGCGCGCCCGCGGGGCGGGTTGAAATGCGTCGCCCACTTGCGGTTGCGTGCCCTCGGGCGGGTTGACATGCGTCGCCCAGGTGCGGTTGCGGTTGCGCGCCCGCGGGCGGGCTGAAATGCGCCGCCCAATTGCGGTTGCTGTTGCGCGCCCTCGGGCGGGTTTGAAATGCGTCGCCCAGGTGCGGCTGCGGTTGCGCGCCCGCGGGCGGGTTAAAATGCGTCGCTCAGTTGCGCTTGCGCGCCCGCGGGCGGGCTGAAATGCGTTGCCCAATTTGCGGTTGCGGTTGCGCGCCCGCGGGCGGGTTGAAATCTGGCGCCCAATTGCGATTGCGCGTGCGCGCCCGCGGGCGGGTCGAAATTCGTCGCTCAAATGCGGCTGCGGTTGCGCGCTCGCGGGCGGGCTTGAAATGTGTCGCACCGTTGCGGCTGCGGTTGCGCGCCCGCGGGCGGTTTGGAATGTGTCGCCCAGTTGCGGTTGCGGTTGCGCGCCCGCAGATGGGTCGAAACGCGTCGCCCAGTTGCGGTTGCGCGCCCGCGGGCGGTTGGAAATGTGTTGTTCAAAGTGCCCTCCTGACGTTCAGTCAGACAATCAGTCAGCCAATCAGCCAGTCAATCAGTCAGTCAGTCAGTCAACGGCGGGCGCGGAATTTCACATGGCTCCGCCGGGAAAAACAAAAGAACCCCCCAAACACCTTCCAATCAATCTTCCAAGCACCTTCCAAACACTGCCCTGCAAAACTTTCCCAGCGAACTTTCCACCCAAACCATTCCAGCAGCCTTCCAAACCTGTCTCAGGAAGGTTCTAGGAGGGGTTGGCCCAAAAACCTTCCAACAATCTTCCCGAGGAATGTTTCCAGTTTTTTTTGGGGGGGGGCGGAGGTTCGCGGGATCCTGGGGCCTTCCTGACGAAGGCTTTAGGCATATATTTTGTTCAAGAAAATCCTTCCAGAACCCTTCCAAATAACCTTCCAACAAACCTCCCAAAACCTTTCTAAAAACCTTCCAAACACCTCCCGGCAAAAATCTTCCAAACACCTTCCAACAACTTTCCAACGCAACTAACCAACAACCTTCCTAAAACCTTCCTCCGGAAGGTTCCAGGAGGGGTTGGCCCAAAAACCTTCCAAAAACCTCCCTGAGGAAGGTGTTAGGAATGCCTCGCATTGGCCAAAGCTGGTGCGGTCGCACGCCCACCTGTGGAACTAGTTTCATCCGTAACAGCTCCCATGTCGTCGTAAAAGGTGTTAGGAATGTTTTTTTCCCCCAACCTCCTGCGTTGGGTTCTCGTTTTGGATAGAGCACATCTCGCGCGTCTTCTTCCTTACTTCGTTCACGTCCCACTCTCCCCCCCTGCCTTCGCTCGTCGCTGCGTGCCAGCTGGGGGGGCTGCGATCTGCGAAACTTGCGCCACTTTCGATGGCTGCTGGGGCGCCCAGCACAGTGGGTACACACGGCGGACTCAAATGGGACCTCGCCATCCCTGGGGGGCTGCGATCTGTGAAACTGCCGCCGCTTTCGAGGGCTGCTGGGGGGCCAGCGCACTGGGTACGCACGGCGGACTCAAGTGGGACCTCGCCATCCCTGGGGGGCTGCGATCTGCGAAACCATCGCCACTTTCGAGGGCTGCTGGGGGGCCCAGCACAGTGGGTACACACGGCGGACTCATATGGGACCTCGCCATCCCTGGGGGGCTGCGATCTTTGAAACTGCCGCCGCTTTCGAGGCCTGCTGGGGGGCCCAGCGCAGTGGGTACACACGGCGGACTCACATGGGACCTCGCCATCCCTGGGGGGCTGCGATCTGCGCAACTGTCGCCACTTGCGAGGCCTGCTGGGGTGCCCATCACAGTGGGTACACACGGCGGGCTCAAATGTGACCTCGCCATCCCTGGGGGGCTGCGATCTGTGAAACTGTCGCCACTTTCGAGGCCTGCTGGGGGACCCAGCACAGTGGCACACACGGCGGACTCAAATGGGACCTCGCCGTCCTTGGGGGGCTGCGATCTGTGAAACTGCGCCACTTTCGAGTCATCCTGGGCGGCCCAGCGCACTGGGTACGCACGGCGGACTCAAGTGGGACCTCGCCATCCCTGGGGGGCTGCGATTTGTGAAACCGTCGCCACCTTCGAGGGCTGCTGGGGGGCCCAGCACAGCGGTACACACGGCGGACTCATATGGGACCTCGCCATCCCTGGGGGGCTGCGATCTTTGAAACTGCTGCCGCTTTCGAGGCCTGCTGGGGGCGCCCAGCACAGTGGGTACCCACGGCGGGCTCAAATGGGACCTCGCCATCCCTGGGGGGCTGCGATCTGTGAAACTGTCGCCACTTTCGAGGCCTGCTGGGGGGCCCAGCACAGTGGCACACACGGCGGACTCAAATGGGACCTCGCCATCCCTGGGGGGCTGCGATCTGCGAAACTGTCGCCACCTTCGAGACCTGCTGGGGGGGCCCAGCACAGTGGGTACCCACGGCGGACTCATATGGGACCTCGCCATCCCTGGGGGGCTGCGATCTGTGAAACTGTCGCCACTGTCGAGGCCTGCTGGGGGGCCCAGCACAGTGGGTACCCACGGCGGACTCAAATGGGACCTCGCCATCACTGGGGGGCTGCGATCTGTGAAACTGTCGCCACTTTCGAGGCCTGCTGGCGTGGCAGGCGTGGCGCTTCCTCGACACAACAAGGGGTGCGCTTGGGGTGATCTCCCTATCCGCTGCGGGCTCGCAAAGGGTGGCAGGCGTGGCACTTCCTCGACACTACAGGGGGTGCGCTGGGGGTGATCTCCTTATCCGCTGCGGGCTTTCAACGCGTGGCAGGCGTGGCAATTCCTCGACACCGCAGGGGGTGCGCTGGGGGTGGTCTCCCTATCCGTTGCGGCCTCGCAGAGCGTGGCAGGCGTGACACTTCCTCGACACCACAAGGGGGTGCGCTGGGGGTGGTCTCCCTATCCGTTGCGGGCTCACAACGCGTGGCAGGCGTGGCACTTCCTCGACACCGCAGGGGTTGCGCTGGAGGTCTCCCTATCCGTTGCGGCCCCGTAAAGAATGGCAGGCGTGGAATTTCCTCGACACCACAGGGGGTGCGCTGGGGGTGGTCTCCCTATCCGCTGCGGGCTCGCATAGCGCGGCAGGCGTGGCACTTCCTCGACACCACAAAGAGGTGCGCTGGGGGTGGTTTCCCTATCCGTTGAAGCCTCGCAAAGTGTGGCAGGCGTGGCACTTCCTCGACACCACAGGGGGTGCGCTGGGGGTGGTCTCCCTATCCGTTGCGGGCTCGCAATGCGTGGCAGGCGTGGCACTTCCTCGACGCCACAAGGGGGTGCGCTGGGGGTGGTCTCCCTATCCGTTGCGGGCTCGCAATGCGTGGCAGGCGTGGCACTTCCTCGACGCCACAAGGGGGTGCGCTGGGGGTGATCTCCCTATCCGTTGCGGCCTCGCACAGCGCGGCAGGCGTGGCGCTTCCTCGACATCACGGGGGGTGCGCTGGGGGTGGGGGCGCCGCACGATGAAACCTGAGAGCTTTGACAGCTGCACGCGGGGTGGGGGCGGGGGGTGCGCAGGCGAGAACTCGTATCCGATCCAGATTTGTAAACACCTTGGCTAAAGCCGGCTCCGCGCGCCTGCGCTCTCACGCGGGCGTTCCTGTAATCCTATTTCGCGCGGCAGCCATGCCGCGCAAAATCGTCTTGGACGCGCTGCCACCTCCGTGTCTGGCGATGCAGACTGCAATGGTTCACATGGGCGGCGAGGTCAGCGTGGAGAGTTCGCGCAGGTTCGCCGTCGCAGTGGTGCAGTCCGCTTTGAATGCGTACCGCCGCCAGCTTAACAATTGGTGGCCCGATACGCTCTACGCGAAGTACCCCGAGATGAACGACGACGGCAAGAGGCAGTGCCTGGTGGCGTACCTGCGGAACCCTGCGTCGGGCGGGTTCCTTTCCGAAACTCTTTCAGACCAGCCGGACGACAGTGCGACGACGAGGTGCGACGACGAGTACGACGACGAGTACGCTGACGAGTACAACGACGAGTACCAAGACGAGTGCGACGACGAATACGACAACGAATACGACGAGCAAAACGAGTACGACGACGAGTGCGGCGATAAGATCGACGACGACGAGTGCGACGGCGATTACGACGAATACGACGACCAGTACGACGACGAGATACGACGACGACGAGAACGAAGACGACGAGTACGACGACGAGTACGACAACGAGTACGACGACGAGTGCGACGAGTACGACGACGACGACGCTAAGTACGCTCAGTACGACGACGCTGGTTTGTCTGGTTGGTCTGGTTGGCGTGGTCTGGTTGGTCTGGTCTGGTCCGGTTGGTCTGGTCTGGTTGGTCTGGTTGGTGTGCTTGGTTGGCCTGGCTGGCTCGTGTGTTCAGTCTGGCTGATTCTGGCTGCCATACCATGAAACCATCCGTCGGACGGGTTCTGGGCTGATGCGCTACCTCGGGGAGCTCTTGGGCTGTCTTGGGGCCCTCTTGGGTTGTCTCTACGCTTTCTTGCGAGCGTCTTAAACCGTCTTGTAGTAAGTTCGAGGCCATTGGGGCCGTCTTGGAGCCTCCTGAAGCGGAACAGCTTCAGGAAATTGAGTGAGTTCCCGACGCTTCGCGAATCACCACCAACTCATCCAGAATCGACGCCCGGGCGGACTGAGGCGCTGTAGTAGTAGTAGTAGTAGTAGTAGTAGTAGAAGTAGTAGTAGTAGTAGTAGTAGTAGTAGTAGTAGTAGTAGTAGTAGCAGTAGCAGTAGCAGTAGCAGTAGCAGTAGCAGTAGCAGTAGCAGTAGCAGTAACAGAATTATTATTCCCAACCCTCCTTGGGTTGGGTATTCGTTTTGAATAGAGCAGTGTGGTCGCGTCCTTCCTCCTCCCACCTCCCGCCTCTTTCCTGCCTCTTTCTGTCTTGCCTGCGGGGGGCTGTGAAACTGTCGCCAGTTTCGAGGCCTGCTGGGGGGTCCAGCGTAGAGGGTAATCGCGGCAGATCCAAATTAGACCTCGCCATTCCTGGGGGGCTGCGATCTGTGAAACTGTCGCCACTTTCGAGGCCTGCTGGGGGGCTCAGCATAGAGGGTAATCGCGGCAGATTCAAATTAGACCTCGCCATCCCTGGGGGGGGGGGGCTGCGATCTGTGAAACTGTCGCCACTTTCGAGGCCTGCTGGGGGGTCCAGCATGGAGGGCAATCGCGGCAGATCCAAATTAGACCTCGCCCTCCCTGGGGGGGCTGCGATCTGTGAAACTGTCGCCACTTTCGAGGCCTGCTGGGGGGCCCAGCACAGTGAGGGCCACGCGCGGATTCAAATTAGACCTCGCCATCCCTGGGGGGCTGCGATCTGCGAAACTGCCGCCATTTTCGAGGCCTGCTGGGGGGCCCAGCACAGTGAGGGCCACGGGCAGATTCAAATGAGACCTCGCGCCCCTGCGGGGCTGCGATCTGTGAACCTGTCGCCACTTTCGAGGCCTGCTGTGATCCCCGTTTTCGAAGTGGCTAGGAGTGCTCAGGAATGTAAATCATCAGCTTTATCAAGCCCTTTTCCTGTAGCCAGTGTCCTGCGAGTCTCCCGAATTCCGTCTGCAGACATATGTAACCCTCGCTCCGTCATCGCCCCTTATAAAGTATCCTAAACTATTTGCGCCCCGCTTTTGCGCAGGGGTTGGGTACGTCGCCAGGGTACGTCGCATGGGGGGTCCAGCATAGAGGGTATCCATGCTGGGTTGGTACCCTGGCGACGTACCCAACCCCTGCGCAAAGGGGGGGGGGGCTTCCTAATAACGCGGACGCGGCGGGTTCTTTCCCCCTGAAACTCTCAGACCAGCCGGGGACGACAGGCGACGACGAGGTCTGCGACGGACGAGTACGACGACGAGTACGCGACACGAGTACAACGGACACGATAAGTACCAAGCAGAGTGCGACGACGAAATACGACAACGAATACGACGAAGCAAAAACACGTAAGTAACACGACGAGAACGAAGTGCGGGGCGATAGATCCGACGACGACGAGTGCGACGGGCGATGATTACGACACGAAGACGACCGACCCAGTTACGACGACGAGTACGACGAAGACGAGAAGGACGAGAAACGAGAGACGAGACACGGAAGAGTACGAAACGAGGCACGAAGACGAGGTTCGACTGAAGTACGACCGACGACGACGACGCTAAGTACGCTCAGTACGACGACGCTGGTTTGTCTGGTTGGTCTGGTTGGCGTGGTCTGGTTGGTCTGGTCTGGTCCGGTTGGTCTGGTCTGGTTGGTCTGGTTGGTGTGCTTGGTTGGCCTGGCTGGCTCGTGTGTTCAGTTTGGCTGATTCTGGCTGCCATACCATGAAACCATCCGTCGGACGGGTTCTGGGCTGATGCGCTACCTCGGGGAGCTCTTGGGCTGTCTTGGGGCCCTCTTGGGTTGTCTCTACGCTTTCTTGCGAGCGTCTTAAACCGTCTTGTAGTAAGTTCGAGGCCATTGGGGCCGTCTTGGAGCCTCCTGAAGCGGAACAGCTTCAGGAGATTGAGTGAGTTCCCGACG
>CAUYUJ010014795.1:0-15000 GCA_963575745.1 Prorocentrum cordatum
TGCCCACATGAAACCCACCTGTGACCCCGATGGCATTCCCCAAATGTCTCGCATTGCCAACAGAAAGGCAATGGTGTCCATGACGCCCATGCGATAGTTCATGATATGCTCGCTGTCCTACACGGCGCAATCCGATGCAGCAGTGCCACGCTATGTCGCGCGACGCCATGTCGCCATGTTTGTGGGCGACTCGCTACAGTTTGTCATTACGCCTGCGGCTGTGCCATGCGGGCGCTATGTCTAGATGGTGAACAACAGGACGATTGCTTCCAGGCCCGAAAAAGGCCAAGCAGGGGCTTGACTGAACTTCATGATGCGAGCTCCCAGCTCGCAGCGTCGAACTTATTGCCAACGTTGCGCTGTCGCTGCAAGTCCGCCGGCGACGACCCGCCAACCGCCAAGCGAACCCCTTTTCCACCTTATCGGTTCCCCCGTTGCAGGGCGCCCACCTCGTGAATGTTGAAGCTACTTCGGTCCGAATGAGGTCGCAAATGAAGAAATGCGGTGGAAGGGAGAGGTAAACGAAGAACGAGGAGGAGGCAGACAAGGAAACAAACGAGGGGTTCGCACTTGCTCACCGAAGCAATGATCCGACCAGTTGTGCACGCGGATAAGCGAAAGACCCGGCCGCTAGCCAGGCGGGTATTTTCAAACAGTTCTTCTCTGATTGTTGTTGGGTTTGGTTGTGTTTCTGTTGCATGAGGTTTTTTCCCAACCGTCCCGTGGTGTTGGGTCCCCGTGTGGAAGAGACAGTTTCCCGTTTTCCTTCCTTCCTCTCCTCCTCCCCCTCCTTCCTCCTCCGTTCCTCTCGCCACCCTCCTCTTCTTCCCATCCCTCACAGGGTTCGTGGCCCCATCATGTGTCCCGCGCCCATTTCGACCGACCCTTCACGCGCTTCGTGACCCCATTGGGAGCTCTACCGAAGGCCCCAGTGGCTGCGTTCACATGCGTGCCCGCGCCAACTTCTGTACACCCTCACGTGTTTCGTGTCCCCATAGGGAGCTCCATCGAAGGCCCCAGTTGCTGCGTTGACATGCGTCCCGAGCCCATTTCTGCACACCCCTCACACGGCTCGTGGCCCCATAAGGACCTCACCGACGGCCCCAGTGGTTGAGCTCACATGCGTCCAGCGACCAGTGCGGCAAACCCCTCACTCGGTTCGTGGCCCCATAGGTAGTTCCACCAGGCCCCGTTCACATGCGTGCCGCGCCCACTTCGACACACCCATCACACGATTCGAGGGTTCGAGGCCCCCTGGGGAGCTCCACCGAAGGCCCCAGTGGTTGCGTTTACATGCGTACTGCGCCCATTTCGGCACACCACTCACACGGTCCTTGGCGGAGCTCTGCCGAAGGCCCCAGTGGTTGCGTCTACATGTCTCCCGCGCCCATTTCGGCAAACCCTTCCCGCACTTCGTGGCCCCGCTTTGCTTCCTTCCTCTCCTCCTCCCCCTCCCTCCTCCCATACTGCCGCCACCCTCCTCTTGAGTTCCACCGAAGGCCCAAATTGCTGCGTTCACATGTGCCCCGCGCCCATTGCAGCACACCCCTCACAGGCTTCGTGGCTCCACAGGGAGCTTCACCGAAGACCCCAGTGGCTGCGTTCACGCGTTCATGTGCGTGCCCCGCGCCCATGTCGGCACACCCCTCACAGGCCACATAGGGAGCTCCGCCGAAAGCCTCAGTGGCTGCCACCACATGCTTCCACGCCGCCCATTTTGGCGCACCCCGCACACGTTTCGTGCTAAATAGAGAGCTCCACCGAAGGGCCAAGTGGCTGTGGCCAGATGCGTTCCCGCCACCCATACCGGCAGACCCCTCACACGGTGTGTGGCCCCATAGGGAGCGCCACCGCAATCCCCAGTGGTTGGCGCGACCGTCGCGGCAATATGGAGGCCGACAGGTGTGTGCGAAGTTCGTGGCGTACACTTTTAGGGAACCAGAGGGGGCCTGCGTGGCCGGCGAGCGCAGGGCGCTCACCTTGGACGGGGTGGTCCAGTGGAAAGGGCGTGCGGGCAACGAGGCGGCCCAGCTGCCCACGGACTTCGACGAATGCCAGGTGCAGGTCAAGCAGGGGCCGCCTCTCAGCGTGACGAAGCACGACCCGATCATCATCGAAAACGGCAGCTACCAGTGCAGGCGCTGCTTGCGCAGGGCCCCGTCGGAGCAGGGGTTCAAGAAGTTGCTCTCGCACCCTTGCAACGTCAATGCTTCCGCCACACACGTCTGCGGGGTCAAGCGGAACCGAGGCGGCGACGGGAGGGCTCCACGTCGCGGGCGTCGAGGGCTGCACGGGCAGCCACGACCTGGAGACGGTCAGCGGCTACATGATCTGCATGCGGTGCTGGCGCTGCGCCGGGCGCAACGCGGCAGGCACAGGCAGTTCAGTGGTGCGTGTCAGCCTGTTGCTGGGTCCTCGTTGCACGCCCGCATGCGCAAGGTTAGGAACACCAGCAACGAGCTGGAGCCGAAGTCCAGCAAACCGCTGAAGCACCTCGTCACCCATCTTGAGCGAGGCGTGCTTCTCAGAGGAGGTGCGCGAGCGTGCAGGCCCTCTCGGCCATTTTTGGCGAGGGCGCGAGCGGGCTGCCCGAGGCTGCCCCACAAGGGCGCCGTGTGCGCACGGCGCCTGCAGAGCTGAGCGCGGCTGCCGCCCTGGGTGGTCGTGCTGGGGCTCTCTCGAAAGGACGGTGCTCGCAGCGAGCGCCGCGCAGTCCATGCAAAAAAGAAAGCTCCAGTGGCTGTGACCACGTGCGCCCCCGCCACCCATGTCGGCTCACCTCTCCCACGCTTGGTGGCCCCAGATGGAGCCCCACCGAAGGGCCCAGTGGCTGTGGCCACATGCTTCCCCTCCATCTCACTTCGGCAGACCCCTCACACGCTTCGTGGCCCCATATGGAGTTCCACCGAAGATATTTGTATTACTATTTCATGGTGTTTCATCCAGCTCGTTTTGATTGTTTCGAGTTCGTGCGGATGATTCCCCACATCCAAAGTGGGGTTCTTGTTTTCTCTGCACACCCCGCGCAGGAACACTCACCCCACCCCCTCTCCTCTTCTGCCTTCGCACACTCACTCACTCACTCATCATCATCACCACTCACTCACACTCACACTCACTCACACTCTCTCATCATCAACATCAGCATCATCACTCGCGCTCTCTCACACGCTCAGTCACTCACATACTCATCATCATCATCATCATCATCATCATCATCATCATCATCATCATCACTCGCACTCTGTCTCACGCTCACTCATTCACATACTCACCTGGAGGAAGTCTCAGGCGGGAGTTCGTCTGTGAGTGAATTGTGGGGAAGTCTCAGGCGGGAGCCCCCCCCCCCCCTATGGGGCCCGCAAATCATGTTGGTAATCCGAGCGGGTCATCCGAAACGTGTAACTGTCGTCACTTTTGGGCTCTTGAGGCCTGAATACGGAGGACGTCTCGAGCGGGAGCCTCGTCTGTGAGTGAATTGCGAGGAAGTCTCAGGCGGGAGCCCCCTCCCTATGGGGCTTGCATTTCATGTTTGTAATCCGAGCGGGTCATCCGAAACGTGTAACTGTCGTCACTTTTGAGCTCTTGAGGCCTGAATATGGAGGAAGTCTCGAGCGGGAGCTTCGTCTGTGAGTGAATTGCGAGGAAGTCTCAGGCGGGAGCCCCCTCCCTTTGGAGCCCGCACTTCATGTTCGAATCCGAGCGGGTCATCCGCAACGTGTAACTGTCGTCACTTTTGGGCTCTTGAGGCTTGAATATGGAGGACGTCTCGAGCGGGAGCCTCGTCTGTGAGTGAATTGTGAGGAAGTCTCAGGCGGGAGCCCCCTCCCTATGGGGCCCGCACTTCATGTTTGAATCCGAGCGGGTCATCCGCAACGTGCAACTGTCGTCACTTTTGGGCTCTTGAGACCTGAATATGGAGGAAGTCTCGAGCGGGAGCCTCGTCTGTGAGTGAATTGCGAGGAAGTCTCAGGCGGGAGCCCCCTCCCTATGGGGCCCGCACTTCATGTTCGAATCCGAGCGGGTCATCCGCAACGCGCAACTGTCGTCACTTTTGGGCTCTTGAGACCTGAATATGGAGGAAGTCTCGAGCGGGAGCCTCGGCCCAGTGAATGAATTGCGAGGAAGTCTCAGGCGATCCCTATGGGGCCCGCTTCCCGAGGCGCTGGCCGAGGCGGCGACGGCGCTGAGGAAAATGGATTTGCTTGCCCCGACGAGGGGGAAGGGGAGGTGCACATGGAGAAAAGGCAGGGGGATGAGGAGGGAAGGGGCATGGGGGAGGCCGACGACGAGGAGGAGGTGGCGCGAGAGGAGGAGGAGGAGGAGGAGGAGGAGGAGGAGGAGGAGGAGGAGAAAGAGGAGGAGGAAGAGAAATATAAGGGGGAAGAGAGGGCAGTGCAGGGGGCGAGAGGAGAGGGTGTCTGCCATGGGGGAGGAGGAAAGGGCAAAGGGTAAGCTAAACAGATTCTCGTGCGGGGTCCTACCGTCGGAGTAATTGTTTATGTTTTTTGTTTGTTCATCCCCTGCCCTTAGAGACAAGCGCCACTCCTGAGGCTCGGTGCTTCGTTTTGTTCGGTTTGATTTCGTTTTGCTGGCGTTCGCGGGTCCTTTTCGGCTGCGCGTTGCAGCGCGCAGCGGCCTCCTGCGTCGCATCTGGCCGCGCGCCTCGCACCCCGCGCTGCGCCCCTGCGTCGCAGGCGCGCATGCGCGCGTTCTCACCCGTGGCCGCATTCGCCGCCAAAGGGCGCAGACAACCACTGCACGCACCACGCGCAAGCGCGGGCGCCGCTCTCCCGCTAGGCGACCCAAGGACGGCGGCGCGCGCGACCCGTGCGAAGCGGCGGCGGCGCCCTGCGTGGTGCCCCGGCGCCGCGGCGGGCCGCGCGGCGCCAGGTGCCTTGCGACGCGCAGTTGGTTTTGTTCCCTCCCTCGTTTCAAGCCCTGCCTTCCTCCCCGTCCCTCCTCCCCCTCCTTCCTCGCCCCCCACTATTCGAAGAAATTCTTTTGGCGGTTCTACACACATATGTATGTATATACATATATGTATATACATACAAGACTGCAGTGGCGCTTCGCGCCATACACCTTGGTCCTTGAAGCTTGGTGTGCAGGCGGAATCGCAGGAAGGTCAAGCCGACAATTTAGAGATAACTCCTTGTTGCCTTTTCCGGCATCGCCGTTATAATAATGTTATTCGTTTTCCTTCCTCCATGCTTTTTTTCCTTATTGTCGCCGTACCATGCGCATTCTCCCCATCCTCCTCAGCGTTTTTTTGCGGAGGCTCCTCCTTGGGGAGCCTCTGAGGGCCTCACAACAGTTGTTTCAGGCTTTCTTAAGGCCTTCTGAGGCCTCCTTGGCGTATTCTGGGGTCCTCTGGGGACTTCCTCGGGCCACCCTGCCTCCAACCGCGGTCTCCCTGAACGACCGGGTCACGATTTGGAATGATTCGGAGGGTGTCTTGGGGCCATCTTGGGCCGCCATGGGGCTTTCTGAGGGCCATGTTGGACCCGTGTTGTGCCGTTTTGGGGCTCTCTTGGACTGCCTGGAAGCCCTTTCGGATGGTTGTGGGGCGATGTTGGAGCCTCCCAGACGGCTTCGGATGCCCAGAAGACCGCCGTCTTGGATCGTCGGGAAGCCGAAAAGAGGTGAACCCCAAAATTCAGCAGAAACCTACAGAAAATCAAAGATTTGTGCCTCTTGGGACCTTCTTGGGAGTGCTCTTGGAGGCCTCTTTGGGGCCGTCCTGGAGGCCTTTTGGGCCATCTTGAGGTCACGTCGGTCACTCTTGGAGCGCTCTTGTGCTGTCTTGGGGGTCTCTGGGACGTCTCCGATGACCCCCCTGATCGCCCTAGGTGTGCTGGGAAGGCTTGGCAAAACGCCCTGCGAGGCCCGGGGGGTCGCTTCGAGGCCCGTCTGGAGAGCCCCAAAGCCCCAGATCCCGGGAGTCTTTTTTTTTAAGGGGGGGGACGGTTTTTCCCCCCGCCTGGGCTTGCAAAAATATAGGTAGAGGAATATGTAATATGTAGACATACATTTACATTTACACATATATCTATATGTATATATAATATATTATATATAATATAATATAATATGGTATAATATAATAAAATATAATATAATATAGTATAATATTATATGATATGATATAATATAATATTATGTAGTATAATATAATATAATATAATACAATATGCTACAATATAATATACTATAATATGATATGATATGTCATACCATAATATAGTATAATATAATCTTATACAATATAATATAATATAATACACTATAATACAATATACTATAATATAATATAAAATAATATAATAAAATAAGATATAATATAATATACTACAATTTAATATACTACACTATAATTTAATTTAATATAACATAATATAATATAATATCATATAATATAATATAATATAACATAATATAGTATAGTATAATATAATGTAATATATCATAACATAATATAATATATTATGATATATCATAATATATTATCGTTTAATATAATATAAATAATATACATAATACATATGTATATATATACACATACAAATATAGGTGTGCGTATATATGTACATATGACGGGGGACCTCGTCCTGGGTTCAAGACGGGTTCGAGATGTCTCAGACGGCTATCCTCACTCGCCGCCTCCAGCGGCCCAATTTGTTTCCAAGACGCGCCCTAAAGCGTGAATGCCCTTCAGGTGTGTGTGTGTGTGTGCAAGTATGAGAGTTCTCACCCTGCAATGCGTCCGACGGCCCGCCACGGTTATAGTGGTGCTACGAGTCGCCCCAAGACGGCCCCAAAAGGCTTCCAAGAAAAACCCAACAACAAAAAATCAAAGAAGGCCCCCAAAGTGCCCCAGAGGGCCCTAAGACGGCCCAGGCAAACTCCAATACGGCCCAGGAAAGCCCCAAGAGAAATCTCCAAGAAACCTCAGGAGAATCCCAATAGGCGTCCACGAGAGCCCAGGACGGCCAAAGACCCCCAAAGGGGGGGCCTGAGGCCCATAGGCATAGGAGGGCCTCCGCGCGGGCCTGAGGCCCATAGGAGAGCGTCCGTGCGGGCCTGAGAAAACCAACGCGTCGATGTGTTTTTTGGTTCTTGAAGGTTATCAGGTTTCTCGCCTTTCCGCGCATGAAGTAGAAGCACGTAGGGTAGATGATCAATGCTGAAGGTGCACGAGGTGGGGGATGCGACGGGATGTCGGGCGGAGGAGGAGGAGGAGGAGGAGGAGGAGGAGGAGGAGGAGGAGAAAAAGGAGGAGCAGGAGCAGGAGCAGGAGCAGGAGCAGGAATCTGATTAGGAGGAAGCATAACTGGAGGCGGACGATGAGCAACAGCAGGGTGATAACGTTGAGGAGGACGACGATGAGTAGGACGATAGAGGTTGAAAACTCCAGACCCATCCGTTTCAGGCCTCCAATCAGGACGATGAGGCGGCCCAGGCTGTGCTGGGCCCATGATTGAGGGCGGTTCGTCAGGTGTGTGATCGCTGATTCGCCCCCCCTCACATGCGCAGGGACCCCTTTCCTTTACCCTTTTCATCAGCTTGTTTTGCGCAGCGCGCTGGCAGCAGGTCGACCAACACAAAATGTCTTACTCCCACGGTACCCGTTCTCCCCCACCCTCATCCTGTTTGTCCTCCTCGTTCTCCTCACTTCATGCTATCTTCCCTCGTCCACCGAACTGGATCGTTTGGATAAGTTCCGGCAGCAGGAACAGCCACGGGGCCGTCCAGGGGCAGTCCCCGAGAGGCCCGACCTCCACGTTGTGCCCCCATTGGGCCCCCGCGGGCAGCCCAGCGGTTTGGATTTCAGGTGATCGAGGCTGGAGTTCGGGGAAAACAGAGGCTGTCCCGCCCGCCCCTGCTTCCTGCGGAATCGCATGCTATTGGCGCTGTCGGGTTGAGCCCATCCTCGCCCCCCCTTCGAAGGACCATCCTCCTTCCCATCCCCCCCCGATCTCCGGAGCTAGTTTGGCTGAAGGTCTCTCTCCTGTTCTCCCGTGCCCATGGAGGTGCTGGACTTCCCTGCGCAGAGCCAGCTTCACTGGTCACCAAGACGGCGAGGCCTGCTCCTCCGCACCACACGCAGGTGCGGGCGCCGCACTCCCGGCAAGCGCCCCCAGGACGGCGGCGCGCGCGGCCCGAGCGAAGCGGCGGCGGCGCCCTGCGCGGCCAGCCGCCCCGGCGCCGCGGCGGGCCGCGCGGCGCCAGGTGCCTTGCGACGCGCAGTTGGTCTTGTTTACTCCATCGTTTCACGCCCTGCCTTCCTCCCCGTCCCTCGTCCTCCTCCCTCGTCGTCCTTCACTTCAAGGATAGTATCTTGCTGCTTCTACAACGTATAGCGGGAGACCGGGGCCAGGGTTCAAGGCGGCCTCCAGACTTTGCAGACGGTTCACCTGCCTCGGCGCCTCCAGCGGCCCAACTTGTTTTCAAGACGCGACCAACACTTTTAATTTCTTTCATGTGCTTGAAATGTTTTTAGAGTTCTGTCTATTTCGAGTTTCCGACGGCCCAAGACGGTTCCGCCACGACGCGGGGCGGGCGCAATTTCGAGAAACTGGCTGGAAACTGGCGATGCGGGAGTTTCTCCAAATTCGCCAGGGGGGGGTGGTCGCGGAGCTGGGGCAGGCGAGGCTCGGAATTCCGAGGAACTAATTGTAACCAGGTTTTGGGGGCGAGCGGGGGGGCGGGGGCGGGGGCAATTTTTAGAATTTTTCCGCAGCCTGGAAAGTCTCGATTTGGGAATTTCTCGAATTCCCCGCTGGTGGTGGAGGTGCTGGTGGTGGTGGTCGTGGTCGTGGTCATGGTCGTGGTCGTGGTCGTGGTCGTTGTTGTGGTTGTGGTCGTGGTGTGTGTGTGTGTGTGTGTGCGCGCGTGTATGCGTGTATGTGTTTGTGTGTGCGCGTGTATGTGTGTATGTGTGTGTCTGTTTGTGTCTGTGTGTGCGTGCGTGCGCGTGCGCGTGCGCGTGCGCGTGTGCGAGTGCGTGTGCGTGTGTATGTGTATGTGTGTGTGTGTGCGTGTGTGCGTGCGTGCGTCCGTGCGTGCGTGCGTGCTTGCGTGCATGTTTTAATGGTGGTAGTGCTGGCGTGGGGGGTGGGGCGAAATTGCGAGACCGTCCTCCGCAGCCAGAAATTGTCGATGCTGGAGTTTTCCGAAATTCTTCACGCTTCGCGTATCCCCACCAGCCCATCTCTCAACAGCAACTCTTGCGAAGCGTGCCGACAATCGTGTTTTTCAGGCGTGTTTCCGCCTGCCCCCGCATATCTCCCCTGTTACTCCTTCCTCCCGCCTCCTTGTACATCCTCCTTGTGGGGGGAGCGGGAGAAGGACGAGGCGGAGGAGGAGGGAGAGAAAGCGCGCCTCGTGGTTTGAGTCGTTTGTGGTTTCTCGTCCTGGTGTGAGTCGTTCGGGCCCTTCTTCCTGGTGTGAGTCGTTCGGGCTCTTCGTGGTGTGAGTCGTTCGGGCTCTTCGTCCTGGTGTGAGTCGTTCGGGCTTCTCGTGGTGTGAGTTGTTCGGGCCCCTCGTCCTGGTGTGAGTCGTTCGGGCCCCTCCTCCTGGTGTGACTCGTTCGGGCTCCTCGTGGTGTGAGTCGTTCGGGGCCCTCGTCGTGGTGTGAGTCGTTCGGGCTCCTCGTGGTGGCTTGTATGAGCGCTGCCCCTCCTCCTGGTGTGACTCGTTCGGGCTCCTCGTGGTGTGAGTCGTTCGAGGCCCGCGTCGTGGTGTGAGTCGTTCGGGCTCCTCGTGGTGTGAGTCGTTCGGGCGCCTCGTCCTGGTGTGAGTCGTTCGGGCCCCTCCTTGTGGTGTGAGTCGTTCGGGCTCTTCGTGGTGTGAGTCGTTCGGGCCCCTCGTCCTGGTGTGAGTCGTTCGGGCTCCTCGTGGGGCCTCTTGGGGGCCTCTTGGAGCCTCTTGGGGCCTCTTGGGGGCCTCTTGGGGGCCTCTTGGGGACCTCTTGGGGGCCTCTTGGGGGCTCTGGGGGCCTCGTGGGGGCCTCTTGGGAGCCTGTTGGGGGCCTCTGGGGGCCTCTTGGGGGCCTCTTGGGGGCCTCTTGGAGGCCTCTTGGGAGCCTCCTGGGGACATCAAGGCGCCATCTTGGGGCCTCTTGCGACCTCCTCAGAAGCGCAAATGAGCGCTACCCCCTGAGAAATACAACATGAGCCCAAAACCTTCGTAAAATCAACGATTCTGAGAACAAGGAAGAGGAGCGCTGCCCCCTCAGAAGGCCCAAATGGGGCCAAAACCGTAGTAAAATCAATGATTCTATAGGCTTACGCCACATCCGCCGACCCCTATATAAACTACTGCGCCTCCAGGACTGCATTTCACGAGGCTTGTCCGAATCAGGACACGGCACTCGACATCGTTCCTGTTGCCTCGTTGCTGTTATCGTATCTGTTGGTGCTCTTTTGCGGCCTTTTGGTGGCATCTTGGCCTGTCTGCAGGCCATATCCGGCCGCCTCGAGGCATCTTGGGCCAAGTTTTGGGGCCTCTTGGGGGCTTCCTGGGGGCTTCTTGGAGGCCTTTGAGGGTCTCTTGGGGGCCCTCAGGGCCTCTTGGGTTGTTATTGGGGCAGGCTGGGGGCGTCTTGGGGCCGAAGGCTCGAAAAGGTGCCCTCTGGGCTCCGTCTTGGAGCCGTCTGGGGGCCCTCTTGGGTTGTCTTGGGGTCTTCTCTTCGACCCTTCTTGGGGGCCCCTTTGGCCGTCTTGGGGCGATATTGAAGGTTTCTCTGCCCGTCTGGGACGTTGTGAAAACCGAGCAGGCGAACATGCGACACATGTTGTTTTTTCGAAGGGAATGGGGCGATTTTTGTTTCCTGGGACTCTCTTGGGGCGCATTTTGGAGCCTTTTGGGGCGTCTTGGCAGCTTCGGAGGCCGCCTGGAGGCCATCGTGGGCGTCCAGGGCGATATTTCGGCGAATCGTGGCCCCTTGGGACCGTCTGGGGAGCGTTTTGGTGGCTTCTTGGCAAGTTTTGGAGCCCTCCGCTCCCCCGTGACGCGTTCGGTCCGGGGTCGGGCTGGGCGAGGGGGGGGGCGTCGAATTCCCGGTTTCGGGTCCCTGGGGGGGATTATGGGGGGGATAATCTCACACGCCTAGAGACCCACAAGGGGTCGGCGGATTATGATGATGATGGTGCTGGTGATGATCTGTAATGGTGATGGCAATGCTGATGCTGATGTTGCAGTTGCGGAGTACGATGATGGTCATGCTGATGATAATGTTGATGAGGATGATGATGCTGATGATTATGATGCTGCTGATGATGATGATAATGCTGATGATGATGATGCTGCTGATGATGATGATGCTGCTTATGCTGGTAATTGTGCTGATGGCGACTGTGCTGCTTCTCATGACGAGCATGTTGATGCTGTTGTGAGTGATGATTACCATCTCGTTGACCATGAGGATACTGATGATACTGATGCTATTGGGGGGGCGAGCGGCGAGAGATGGCGGGCAGGCGGTGCGACGAGGTCGAAGGGGGACGCCGCAGAAGCAGTTTAGTTTGGGACCGTGGTCGGGCAGTTCGGCGTAGAACCGATGGGTTCCGGGCACCCCTGCGGGTGTGCCCGTTGAACCGTTCGGTTCCGTCGAGCTTTCCTGTAAATCCTCGTTGAACTAGCGGTTCCGAGCACCCGCATGGGTGCTCGTTGAACCGCGGGTTCCGGGCATTTGGCCACGCAGAAAGCCTCGTGCACGTCATCGTTGTCGTCGTCCTGTTCGTCGTCGTCGTCGTTATTGTTCGTCCGCGTTTGAAGGTTGCGGTTTTGAGAGGTTGTCGCGGGGCCCGTGGACGTTCAGAACACGATGTTGAGAGCTTCGACATGTCACGATGGAAGGGTTCTGGGGGGGAGACGGACCCGCGGGAAAGTCCAGGAGAGTCGTCCGTGCCATGGGGAAGGTAGGGGTGGGGAGGGCGACGACAACGACAACGACGACGGACGCCGACGACGATTGTTACAACGATGGCGGCGGCGACCGCATAGACGACGACGTCGTGGGAGAAGTGCTCATGTTCTTTGATGGGCGACAATCGTCGCAAAGGGGGATGCGGGGGAGAGCGGGCTTACGTGGCATATCTCCCCCCCAGAACCCTTCCATCGAGGAGGCGGAGGAGGAGGAGGAGGAGGAGGAGGAGGAGGAGGAGGAGGAGAAGGAGGAGGAGGAGGAGGAGGAGGAGGAGGAGGAGGAGAGGGATACGGAGAAGGAGGAGGAAGTGGAGGAGGAGGATGGGGAGGAGGAGGGGAGGATGAGGAGGAGGAGGAGGAGGAGGAGGAGGAGGAGGAGGAGGTAGAGGCGAAGGCGGAGGAGGAGGAGGAAGAGGAGGAGGAGGGAGGAGGAGGAGGTGAGGAGGAGGAGGAGGAGGAGTAAGGATGAGGAGGAGGACAATGACGAGGACAAGGAGGAAGGATATGGACGATACCGAAGGGCGAGGGGAAGGAGGAGGAGAAGGAGGAAGAGGAGGAGGAGGAGGAGTAGGAAGGAGGCGGAGCAGGAGGAGGAGGGGGAGGAGGAGGAGGAGGAGGCGGAGGAGGAGGCCTCTTGAGGCTTGGGACGGCATGGTTGGCGCGCACTGCAGGTAGTACATATTGTATATTATAATGTAGAATTAACCACGTGAGATATGCGCCTTTCGGCCGGATGCAGACTTGCTTTGCCTTGCCTCCTTCTCCTCCTCCTCCTCCTCCTCCTCTCCTCCTCGTTCTCCTCCTCCTCCCTCCTCCTCCCTCACCTCTTCCTCTCCTCCTCCCTCCTCCTCCTCTCCTCCTCCTCCTCCTCCTCCTCCTCTCCTGCTTCTCCTCCTCCTCCTCCTCCTCCTCCTCCTCTTCCTCCTCCCCCTCCTCCTCCTTCCCCCCTTCCTTGATTTTTCGCCGAGGCTCCAGGCTCTCGAAGCTCGTGGAGCTATCCCGCGGTTGTCGGCGCCAGGGGCCGCTTCGGGCCCCGTGGGTGTCAGAGACGAACCCGGGAAGAAAAACTACCTCCAGGAAGGATCCTCCTTCCCTCCCTTCTCTCTTCATTAGGCTGACGATGAGCCCTCATATTCCGACAGTCCCTCCGCCCCTCGTCCTCGTTCTCCTCGCCGTTGGGGCCTGCTCCCGCGTCGCCGGCGCCCTCGGTCCCTCTCGTCCCCCTCGTCCCCTGTCGCCCCCTCGCGCTTCTCCGCTCCCTCGTTTTCCTCCGCTTTCTCGTTCTGCTCCGCTCCCTCGTCCTCCTCCGCTCCCTCGTCCTCCTCGTCCTCGCCCTCTTCGTCCTCGTCCCTCGTCCTCCTCCTCCCCTCCCTCGCTTCCTCGCTTTCCTCGTCCCTCGCTCTCCTCGTCCCTCGCTATTCTTCGGGGGCGGCCTATCGCTCTGTCTCCGCTCCTGGCGCGCCTTCCAAAACTCCCTACCAGGGGGAGGGGAGGCGCCCGAGGGCCCAGCCCGGCCCCCCCGTATTCCTCCTCCGCCTCCTCCTCCTCATCCTCCTTCTCCTCCTCCTCCTCCTGCTCCTCCTCCTTTTCTCCTCCTCCTCTCTCCTCCTCCCTCCATCCTTCCTTCCCTCCCTCCCTCTTTTCCCTCCCTCCTCCCCTCCCTCCCTGTTTCCTTCCCTCCCTGAACTAGGCTGACGATGAGCCCCCATAGTCCGACAGTCCCTCCCTCCCATGTCCTCGTCCTCCTCTTCGCTGGGGCCTGCCTCCGCCCCGAGGGCGCCCTCGAGCCCTCTCGTCCTTATCGTCCCCTTCCGCCCCCTCGCTCTCCTTTGCTGCTTCGTCCTCCTCCGCTCCCTCGTCCTCCTCCGCTCCCTCGTCCTCTTCCGCTCCCTCGTTCTCTTCGTCCTCGCCCTCCTCGTCCTCGTCCCTCGTCCTCCTCCTCCCTTCCCTCGCTCCCTCGCGCTTCTCGCCCTTCGCCCTCCTCGTCCCTCGCCTGGCGCGGAGCGCCCCGCCGGGCAGCCGATGGAGCTGGCGGCTCGCCGCGGCGCGCGCGCGGCCGCGAGCGACCTGACGGCGCACGCCGCCGAGGTGCTTGAGGCGCCCGTGCGCGCGCGCGCCTTCGCGTGGGGGCCCCGCGCTGTCCGTCGGCGCAGCGAATCAGTCGGGCGTTCTTTGAGGAGGAGGAGGAGGAGGAGGAGGAGGAGGAGGAGGAGGAGGAGGAGGAGGAGGAGGAGGAGGAGGAGGGGGAGGGCGTGGACGACGACGAAGACGAGGACGAGGAGGACGAGGAAGACAAGGACGAGGAGGAGGATGAAGGGAAGAAGGGGGAAGAGGTGGAACAGGACGAGGAGAAGGAGGAGGAGGAGGTGGGAGGGGGACGAGGAGGAGGAGTCGGAAGAGAGGGAGGAGGAGGAGGAGGGGGAGGAGGAGGAGGAGCAGGAGGAGGAGGGGACGGAGGAGAAAGAATAGGCGGAAGTGGAGGAGGAGGAGGAAGGAGGAGGAGGAGAAGGAGGAGGAGGACGAGGAGGACGATGGGGGAGGAGGAGGGGGAGGAGGAGGAGGAGGAGGAGGAGGAGGAGGAGGAGGAGGAGGAGGAGGAGGGGGAGGGGAGGGGGAGGGGGGCGGGGGGAAGGATGGAGAACTCGTATGCACGCTTTTTCCTGGTGTACGGCAAAGGACCACGTCTAAGTGCACAAGTTGCAATATACGGGATCGTGCCATCCAGAGTACCAATCGGAAGGACCATGCGTAAACAACACACGGTGCGCCACCATGGGTACATACGTGTTGTCAGAGTATACGGTATCCGCACTGATGCACCCGCCGGATATAGCCACGATTTAAGGATGTAAGGATGAAGCGCGCGGACGGGCACCTAGGAGACGGCAGGGATACACATATACAAGTGAAGTCACCCGGATTCGTCCTCTGGCTTCGTGCAAGCACCTGGGATCGCCCGTAAGGGGGAGCTCCAATATATAGGGACGTACGTAACGACACACGGAAGGGCGATTTGTGGAGAGAGCCAACCTAGAGGAACATACGGAAGCACGCACGGAGTCGGCTTTG